>SJYQ01002637.1:401469-428729 GCA_006410935.1 Redunca redunca | reverse complement strand
ACAGAGGATGAGATAGCTGGATGGCATCACAGACTCGATGGACGCGAGTCTGAGTGAACTCCGGGAGATGGTGATGGACAGGGAGGCCTGGCGTGCTGCGATTCATGGGGTCGCAAAGAGTCGGACACGACTGAGCGACTGAACTGAACTTTTTTATAGTGGTTGTGTTTCAAAACTAGTTAACAAAATTCCTGACCATTTAATTTTAGGCTCTTGCTGGTCAATACAAGCATTTCCAGACCACCACTAGATATAGCCACAGGCAAGAAAATCCATCCTTCCCATATGCTGTGTTTTGATAGATATCTTAAACACAGAGCTTGGACTCATTAGAAAAAAAAAAATTGATCGTATGTGCCATTATTTACAATTTTTTGTAAACAGAGAAATTGACTCTTGTCTCCTAGGCCCTGCTATACTTATAGATTACCTTCTTAAAGTGAACAAAAATTTTGCAATTCTTTTTTCCCCATATTCTCAGCCAAAATAGCCAGGGAGAAATAACACATTAAAGTCTGTTTTTTTTTTTCAAAACATTTTTTTTCCAATTTACAGGATTAGGTATTTCATAATGGAGTAAATAAAAGCACAACATAAGAAAATATCATAAGGCCTGATTTTGCTAATCCTCTTTACCTCCCTTTAACATGCATATCATTTTCTTCTCAGAAACCAGTTCAGGATTGCAAGTACTGGCTTGAATACAGTTTGCTTTGCTGTCTTTTGGTTTTCTGAAACTGTCTTGAAAAAATATCTATAGTCTACCACCCATTTTAGTTCTGTTTAAAGTTCTTAGTACCTTACCTCCAATTTTCAAAAATTATTTCTATCAGACACTTAAAGATCTATAGTAAGCCCTTGAAACATCAGAAACCCTCATTGTAGTTAGTTTTCTGATGAAGTAACTATTTTTGGAGCATATGGTTCTAAAAATCTGTTTTGGGATATTTCCAGCCATTTTGAACGTGAACCTAAATTCTTGTCCAATATACTGCTTAAAAGTCATTTTATTCCTGAGAAAGAAGTAACAGAGTTAACCATGTAATTTTCAGAGCAGTGCTATTCTCTACTGGAATAGATGTCTTTATTCCTGAAGGTGTTATTGACTCAATTACAAGTGATTTTGCTGTTCTGAGGCTTCAAGTTTTCCAACAATTCACTTCTGGCAAAATTTTATTCTAAGTGTCCATGTGACTAAGTACATGCGTCAGTGATATTGAAGTAATGGTACATTAATCACATCCCAAGTAATGAGTTTATTGGGCAAAGAAACAAACTGGAAGCATAGATTTTTGTGTTTGTTCAGAAAGAGTGTTAACAGATGACATCTTGCAGGCTAATCATTTACAAGCATGCCTATTTTCTTTGACTGCTTTTCACACTAAGAACTTATGATATTCTAGTTTAGACCTCTGAATAAACACCATATAGAGAAACTGGATAAATTGGACAATAAATACATCTGTTTCTCCCAAATAAATATTCTTTATATTTTTCCAAAGCAGTGTTTGAAGTGGGTTATTCCGAGGCATATATGTATTTTAGGCTCATATTAATGCTATATGGTATTGACATAATGAAAATGAGGCAGGCATTAATTGGACCCAGAAAATGGATATATGATTCCAGAAATTTCAGTGATGTATGAAATCTTTGACTACCATGGGACTAATTGTGATTCTACGTGAATTTTGTACGTAACTAGTTTTATGACAATGAGGTTGTGGATAAGAAAATCTTTTGATTGTAAGTTTCTTCAAAGAAACTAATGAAAACTCTGAAATGATTATGATAACTGCCTTCTCCCTCTTCTCTAGGGTCTTTCACATGCAGATCATGTGATGAGTCACTTGATGAGATGACAGTGAGACTGCTGTGTGGGGTGTCCAAGAACTGTCCTTACAGGTACTGGACATTTTGTCTGCCCTCTGTCCCTTCCTCCTGCCGCCTGAAGTGTGAAATCCCCAGGCCTCACAGCTTTCTAGAAAAATGAAATAGCCAGGAGAATAGGAACTAAATCCTGTGGAGCAGGGGTCCCCAACCTCCAGGATCTAATGCTTGATGATTGGAAGTGGGGCTGATGTAATAATAATAGAAATCAAGTGCACAGTAAGTGTAATGCACTCGAATCATCCTGAAACCACCCCATTTCCCAGTCCCTAGAAAAACTGTCTTTCAGGAAACCATTCCCTGGTGCCAAAAAGGTTGGGGACTGCTGCTATAGAGTAATGAACGAGAAAGAGCTCCCTGATACAATGGAGCCACCACATCACCTGAGGACTTATTTCTCTGGGTCTTTGTTTCTCAGAGCTGAATATACTGTAGTTAGTACACATGCATTTGCATTAGTCTATTTAATCCATACAAACAAGGAGGCACTATTATTAACATCAGCATTTTACAAATGAGTAGAGAGTTGCAGAGACAAATGAAGTAACCTGCCTAAAGTCAGATATCTCAGCGCAGAGCTGAGTCAGGATTTGAGCCCAGGCAATCCTTTTCTAGAGCATCTATGAAAACAAACAAGAAAATTTGACTTAATCTATCTGATAAAAGCAGTGAGCATCTACCATATGAATAAATATAAAGTGGCAGGTACAATACTTCATAATTTTAATGCAACTTTACAAAACACCATCTAGTTACCTCATCTTCTAGATGCCAGTGAGAGAACAGCCTCAGTGACACTGAAGACTTGGAAAGACTTTAATGCTGTGCAAAGTGCTAGGCCTGGTCCTGACAATATGATAATAAGAGAAAGAATTGTTTGGTCAAAATAATTCAGATTCTGTGGTTTGTAAAGGGCCATAGGGGAAATACGAAATTATTTGTCATAGATGCTCAGGGTACTCTTATTCTTGAAAATTCTTAATAGAATGGCTTGATTTTTAGAGCATAAAAATTGGTAATGAGATGATTGATAGCTAAATGAAAGCATTTGGTCAGAGTGCTTAGCCATTTGATACCAGTTAAAAGAGGTGAGATGTTACATTTCTGGATGAAAATATATTATTTATCTCAAATATATCCCTGGCCCTAGTCAGACTGATTTATTCTTTTTTTTCTTTTTTAATTACTGTTCTGCACCTGTGGTTATTCCCTTCCTAAATCATGTCCAGTTGAACTCATTTCTCTAGATCACACAAACCCCAGTTTCATTCCTGCTTTTTCCAAAAGGGCTTTTCCTGATTAACCTGGTCCAGCATGATCTCTGTCCTCTGCAGAATCTAAAAATGCTCTATTTGTTTTGCTTTGCACAGGTATTATATTGCTTAGAGATCCTTGCAATGGATTCCTGGCATGTCTTTTCAAATGCATCTGTGACTGTGCATTACATCTTCTGTGAGTGTCCAAATGTTAGTTATTGAGGTCTCCTTTGCTTTTCACAGATCTAGTGGTGGTTGGTGGTTTAGTCACTCAGTTGTGTCTGACTCTTGCGACCCTAGGAACTGTTGCCCACCAGACTCCTCTGTCCTTGGAATTTCCCAGGCAAGGATACTGGACCGAGGTGCCGTATCCTCTCCAGGGGTTCTTCCTGACCCAGAGATTGAACTCAGGTCTCTTACGTCTCCTTCATTGCAGGCAGATTTACTGACTGAGCCACCAGGGAAACCCAGAGATCTAAACATGATCAATTTCAATCCTGCCTAATTCCATGCATGAGAAATCTGATTTTCTCAGGATTGCTACTCCTTTTTATGGACATTTGCTCTCATCTCTTCTCTACCTTTCATCTTTACATACACATATGCTTATCCCTTATCCTTTTCTCTAGTTTCCACAAAATATATATTCATGCTACAGATTTTGTGAATTAGTAATGTGAACTGAAGATGCAGGGGTGGGGTGAGGAATGGGAGGCACCTCCTCAAGCAACACTCAGTTAGCTACCATCTTGCCAGCTTGCTTATATCTCTCACTTTCTTATCCTCATCTCCTCCTTCCCAGATTATCCTCTCTAGCTCTAACTTTTCCCCTCTCTTATGTGTAGAAACTCAGCTATTCTCAGCTTCTGAGTAAAACTTGCAAACCTAAACCCATAAAAGTACAGCAGAACAAGGCAACTTTGAGTTACTAGAATCCATGTTCTTTAAGAAATACTTGGTAAGATAAAAAGGCTTTTTTTTCTATTTCACTTGTAGGCTTACCAACTTGTATAAGCTGCAGATTAGCTCAGTACCAAGGGATGTATTAGGCCCTGGAAATGCAAAAATGTAGGAGAATATCTTTGACTTCAAAGAACTCCCCGTCTAGGGAAGAGACTGACGTAAACAGATTGTGTGAATATAAGACAGTGAGAATAAATTTAATAAATTAAATGAAGTAATGGAGGTCTAATAGTGTGATATATGAGCCAGTTTGAAGTTTAAAGTAAGTTTCCATCTATGAATACAGAACAGAGCTTGAAGCAAAAAGAGTTACCTAAGCAAATGGAGGTTGAGAGTGGAGCATGAAGGGCATCCTAGGCAGTTGGAAGTTAATTCACAAAAACATGGGGATCTGATGAAACCTGAGATATATGTAGACACTACCACAAATTCAGAATTTTAGGACTCAAGTGTAAGGAGAATGCTAGGAGATAAACTTGGATTTAGATGATGGAATACAGGTATATGGGCCTCCTTCATGGCTCAGATGGTTAGGAATCTGCCTGCAAAGAAAGAGATCAAGGTTTGATCCCTGGGTCAGATAGATCCCATGGAGAAGGGAGTGGCTACCCAGGCCAGTGTTCTTGACTGGAGAATCTCATGGGCAGAGGAGACTAGCGGGCTATAATCCATGAGGTCACAAAGAGTCGTATACAACTGAGCAATTTTCACTTTTTTTGTGTGTGTGCAACTATACTATCTCATGTGAAGGAGCTCGAACTTTATCTTGAAGTCAAAGGCAAACTGCAAATGACTTTTAGGAATATGTATGCAGGTCCTGATCATATATGCCCTTTGGATAAAGATGGATTGAAGGGAGGCAATATAAGGCAAGGACAATGACAATCATTAAGACGAGAAGTGATAAGTACTCAACTTAGGGAAATAAACATAGGCACACTCACTAAATACAAGTGAAGAAGCTATGCTGTGTGATTCCAGGAGAACCACTGTTTACAACATGGATGGTGACACAGTTGCAGGACAGTTGGAGTGAAAGGACAGATTGAGGCAGTATTTGGGGTAAAATTCAGCAGTCCTTGATATCTGTGTGAGGAAGAATTTTGGGGAGACTATAAGGTTTCTGGGGGCTCCCCTGGTGGCTCAGATAGTAAAGACTCTGCCTGGAGTGCAGGAGCCCTAAGTTCAATCTCTGGGTCAGGAAGACCCCCTGGAGAAAGAAATGGCAACCCACTGCAGTATTCTTGCCTGGAGAATTCCGTGGACAGGAGCCTGGTGGGCTACAGTCCATGGGATCAAAAGAGTCGGACATGATTGAGTGAATAACATTTTCACTTTCACAAGGTTTCTGACATAGTAGAATGCAAAAATCTAAAGATTATATTTCAAAGTATTCTTATGGAAGAAAACAACAACCATTCTGCATTCTACTCTTGTAAACTGGACTATATACAAGAGCAAAAATGTGGCTTTGACCCAGAGTCCATGAAATACAGTGAAATGACTCAACAACAGTGAATAACTGGTATGTTACTGCACTTCTAAACATGTTTCTGTTATTTGGATAATGTAAGAAAAGGCAGAGGAACCAGAGATCAAATTGCCAACATCTGCTGGATCATGGAAAAAGTAAGAGAGTTCCAGAAAAACATCTACTTCTGCTTTATTGAGTATGCCAAAGCCTTTGGTACAGGATCACAACAAACTGGAAAATTCCTAAAGAGATGGGAATACCAGACCACCTGACCTGCCTCCTGAGAAATCTGTATGCAGGTCAGGAAGCAACAGTTAGAACTGGACATGGAACAACAGACTGGTTCCAAATAAGGAAAGGAGTATGTCAAGGCTGTATATTGTCACCTTGCTTATTTAACTTATATGCAGAGTACATCTTGAGAAACACAGGGCTGGAAGAAGCACAAGCTGGAATCAAGATTTCCAGGAGAAATCTCAATAACCTCAGATATGCAGATGACACCACCCCTATGGCAGAAAGCAGAGAAGAACTAAAGAGCCTCTTGATGAAAGTGAAAGAGGAGAGTGAAAAAGTCAGCTTAAAACTCAACATTCAGAAAACGAAGATCATGGCATCTGGTCCCATCGCTTCATGGCAAATAGATGGGGAAACAATGACAGACTTTATTTTTGGGGTTCCAGAATCACTGCAGATGGTGACTGCAGCCATGAAATTAAAAGATGTTTGCTCCTTGGAAGAAAAGCTATGACCAACCTAGACAGCATATTGAAAAGCAGAGACATTACTTTGACAACAAAGGTCTATGTAGTCAAAGCTGTGGTTTTTCCAGTAGTCATGTATGGATGTGAGAGTTGGACTATAAAGAAAGCTGAGTGCCAAACAGTTAATGCTTTTGAAGTGTGGTGTTGGAGAAGACTCTTGAGAGTCCCTTGGACTGCAAGGAGATCCAGCCAGCCAATCCTAAAGGAAATCAGTCCTGAATATTCATTGGAAGGACTGATGATGAAGCTGAAACTCCAATACTTTGGCCACCTGATGTGAAGAGCTGATTCATTTGAAAAGACCCTGATTCTGGGAAATATTGAAGGCAGAAGGAGAAGGGGACAGCAGAGGATGAGATGGTTGTATGGCATCACCAACTCAATGGACATGAGTTTGAGTGAACTCCAGGGGTTGGAGATGGACAGGGAGGCCTGGCGTGCTGCAGCCCATGGGGTGGCAAAGAGTCGGACACAAACTGAGGGACTAAACTGATCTGAGCTGAATAATATAATAGTTTCTAAATACCTTGATAACACACCAACATAGATAACATATATTTGAGATTCCATGAATATTGTACACTACTTTTTAAAAATGATTTTATAATTATTATTATTAATATTCTATGTAAAATACAAAGCATGTATGTAAGATAAAATTTTGAAACAATGACATTTTAAAAAGGTAGAAAAAGCAGTTCCAGTATTTCTTCCATACTGTAATTGATTATTTTGTCTTTACTTTGGAGAGTACTGCCTTAATCTATAATACCTGCTCACATTGATATGGCATCATCCACAGTGATTCCGGGGTTTCCCTGGTGGCTCAGTTTGTAAAAAAAATATCTGCCTAAAATGCAGAAGACCTGGGTTTGATCCCTGGGTTGAAAAGAGCCCCTGGAGAAGGAAATTGCTACCCACTTTGGTATTCTTGCCTGGAGAATCCCATGGACAGAGGAGCCTTCCAGGATACAGTCCATGGGTTTGCAAAGATTCAGATACACTGTCTCTTTTCACAGTTATTCTGGTTTCTTTGCTCTTTGAGTCTAGCCAGAAACTAGGTTTATACCACATTCTCTCTCTCTCTCTCTCTTTCTTTGTACTTGAAGATTCCTTATATGGGAGGTCAAAGTAGCAAGGGCCATTTTAACCAGCATTCTTCTAGTACTTGGGAAACTATAAAACTGACCCAAATAATAAAAGTGGTGGCAGTTGTTTTTGACACGACCAATAAAATTCTATGACATGTTGCTGTCAGAACTCCCATTCTGAGTTCCCTTTCACAACTGTGCTTGAAAGGCTGAAAAGATGCTGGTTGAAAATGAAGGCTTAGCAGAAGAGGGCAGGCTCATTTGAGGTCCGACAGTTTGCCAAGCCCTTCACAAGCTGAGACCATATTGTTGCTGATGAATATGATATTCCTGTTGCAATATGTTCCCTTTTAGTTTGAAGGCATAGATCTCCTCTAGTTTGCATGACACAGTGACTGGGATCATTATTTTTACTTCTGACAAAACATGAAAGTGATAAACTGAACTCAGAACATCTGGAGGGGAAGTAGAAAAAATAGGATGTGTGTGTGCTCAGTCGTGTCCGGCTCTTTGGGACCCCATGGCCTGTAGCCTGCCAAGCTTCTCCATCCATGGAGTTTTCCAGGCAAAAATACTGGAGTGGCTTGCCATTTCCTATTCCAAAAAATAGCATGAAAAAGACAAAGTTCTTTGGCATCTGGGCAGGTATTAGGAGAAGGACCAGCACAGTTGAATAGAAATCTTTATAGGGATCACAAAGAAACACAGTGGCTGGATAGATCATGGTGTTATTAATAGAGGTTCAGTAGAGGAGGACCATATTAGGAAAGGTGAGGGGAGGGTAGTGGGGCTGAATAGAGAGAGTAGACAGCTGTTGAGTGCAAATGAGGGGTAATTTGTCATCTGTTTAGAGTCACAAGGAAAGTCAGAGATTGAACAGAATATGAAGCACTTGGGTCATTGCTTCCAGCTTGAGTGTTCACATTCCCCCATTCCTGCAATGAATCTCTATTTACTTTGAAGGCAGTCTGCTTGTTTGGGGACTGAACTTGAAGAAACCTGGCAGAGGGAAGGCTACTTGCAATTAACTTCTTATTACAGTTAAGATAATTGGAGTTGTCTCTAGAGAAAGGCATGTCTGTTGCAGAAAGCTGTTGAATTTAATTTTTCCCCTTCTGTCCATATAGCCTATACTAAATTTTTTTTTTTTTTTACTTTATTACTCAGATGATAGATGATAAGTAGGGAATGACTTAGCAATGTATATCTTTTGAAGTTGGAACACCAGCATTTCATATTAGACTGGCTTCATCTTTCCAGCCAGAATGAATCAAAGATGTTATCTTAAAGCATTTTAAAATTTGCCATGAAATGACAAAAGCCAGGGACTTCAAAACAAAGGTTGGTTATTTTTCTTAAGCTTGTGATTCTGAAGTGGAAGAAAATGCTATTTAAAAAATTGAAGTTGCATAACATCTTGCATTTTCTGGTGCTAGTTAAGCACGTAATAAATCATCTTCATTTTTTTTCCATTACAATTTCTGTTTTAAATAAGTGAATAAAGATGATCATAGAAATTGAGTTTCTGAATGCTACTAAATATGTCACAGGCCAGTAATGAATGGATTTCATTTCTAGTCTTTGTTAAAGAAGCAGATGTGATTCTTGAGATTAGGTGAGAGCTATGGTCTCTGTTGGTTTGAGCCCTAGGCTGAAAATGAAAAGCCACTGATTTCAGTTCTGGCTTTGAAACTGACTAGACCATAATCTTCACCATATTAGTCAGCCTGCTAAAGACTCAGTGTTCTCTGATGTGCAGTGCCCAACCCTTCCTTCCTAACTCACTGTGGCAACAAAAGAAATAACAGCAGTGGGAAAAAATCCCCAGTAACTACCACTAACATTTATTGAACAATCATTAGGTGTAGCCATCATCTTACATACTTTTCTTAGCATAGTGAATATAAAAAAGTTAAGTTCATAGCTGATAATGCTACTAAAAAGAAGTAAAATTTTTTTTTTTAGAAAGAGAAACTATTTTTTTTTTTTCTGTTTTGTTTGTTTTGTTTCAGATACTGTTATCCTTAAGTAAATAATTTGATTTGTTGATGTGTGTATGTTCTCAGTCATGGCTGAATCTTTGTGACTCCACAGAATGTAGCCCACCAGACTCCTCTGTCCACAGGATTCTCCAGGCAAGAATACTGGAGAGGGTTGCCATTTCCTTCTCTAGGAGATCTTCCCAACCCAGTGGCCGAACCTGCCTCTCCTGTGTCTCCCGTGTTGGCTAGTGGAGTCTTCACCATTGAGCCACCTGGGAAGCCCCAAAATGATTTACCCAAATCTTTATTGAGCACAGACTATACCCAGAGCATGATGTTGGTCACTGTGTAGCTATTAAGTTGGACCTTAACTCAGCAGTGTCTTCAGTGAGCTTCCAGTCTAAGAAGGCAGACTATTGGAGCGTGGCTGATGGTGAGGTCTAGATTTAGGCTGCCTGGGTTTTAAGGCTTCTACCACCACCCTTTTGCAAGATATTCTAATTGTTATTCCTCAATTTCTTCATCTGTAAAATGGTACAATAATGGTTTCTAACTCACAGAGTTATTATGAGAGTTAAATAAAACAATTTAATAAAAGTCTTTATCCAGTGTGTTTATCAGCATTGCCTGGCATAAGATGAATGTGTTTGTCAGCATTCTTGACATAGGATAAATACTCAATTGGTATTACTATTATGGGAGAAAAGTTATATATGAAATAATTGTATAATTAGATAAAATAGGATAAATGGTTTGTGGATTATAAATGGACAGATGCACTATAAATAAAACTCAGAAAATAAAATATTTTCACTAGGAAGAATTAGAAAAGAGGACTTTTAATTAAAATTAGAAATGAGGATGTTTATATTTGTGCTAGACCTTGACACATAAGTGTGATATACACCTGGGAAGATGAAAGAAGCAAGGCAGGTAGGGAAGAGTTTAACTAAAATCACAGAGGGAGGAAAGTACAGAGCTGCAGACAGGAAACAGTGATTGATCCAGTTTGGCTATAATACATGATGATGGACAAGAAGTTCAGACTAAACTGGAAAGGAAGGTGGATCCATTTATATAGAAACTCTTGAAAGTGAATCCATGGAAGGAGTCTGAACTTCGGTTTGTCAGCAATGGGATTCATGGACTTTTTTCAAAGAGTGAAGTGAATACAGTCACAGTTTAAGGTTAACCTGGGTAATGATAAATGGAGCCAATCTTGGAAGGAGACAGAAAGTGTGAAGTTAATCACTTTAGATTTTCAAATTGGGTCTAAGGGAAAACAGTAAGACAATAGAGGTGACTAAATACAACGGATTTATTTTTATTTGTGGGTGTATTTACTTAGCTTTATTTTCCCCAACACACAGAGGCCTCTTTGGCCACAGTGAGGAAAACACTAAACACTTCACAGCTTAACTTCAAAAGTATGTTCCCAGAAAGAAGCTGACTCAGCCCTCAATTTCACCTCAGAAATCATTGCAAAAGTTTCTTATGGGCTCATCTTGGGCCAGAAAATGTTCTTTGCCCAATAAACTCTGTGAAAGTTCTGGAGGCCATATATAAGAATGTTTGAATTATAGCCTGTGGCGCAGGATTCCTTAGATTTTGTGTGCCATGCAGCTATTTGGTAGTCTGTTGAAGCCTACAGATTACTTCTCAGAATGATATTTTAAAAGTGACATAAAATTAGGATTTCAAGGAAGTCATTTAGATTGAATCAAAACTGTGGTATTATAATATACAGTGCTTCTTTGTTGCTGTTTTTGTAGTCCCTAAGATGTGTTCAACTCTCTGAGATCCCATGGACTGTAGCCCATCAGACTCCTCTGTCTGTGGCATTTTCCAGGCAAGAATACTGGAGTGGGTTACCATTTCCTCCTCCAGGGGATCTTCCCAACCCAAGGACTGAACCAGCATCTCCTGCCTTGGCAGATGGAATCTTTACCACTGAGCCACCGGAGAAGCCATATTGCTTCTTTACTAGTGCAGTAAATGACAACATTTAGTGGCAGGCCTAACAGCTAACATAATTACAAAGTGGTAATGGCAATAAATAATATTTTGAGATATTTTTCAACTGTGAAGTGATATGAAAATATCTGTACTTTCTATTAGTGACAAAGTTGGAGGTATTGCTAATGCTATAATGTTTTCCTTACATTCATAAATGAAGGATGTGCCAAAGTGAAGGGCTTGTTAAAAATAAAGACGTCATTTTTTTTTCTGATCCATATTTATAGACATACAGAATTGTATCTACAGCCAACTTATAGCAGCATGAGGAACCTTGCTACAGACGATGGGAATCTGTCAAAAGATTGTAATCAAGGGAATGGTAAGATTTTATAAATACTATATAAGAACAGTTAAGACCATAAAATTTGGCATCAGAAAAATGTGGACTTGAATCCTAGTTCTGCAACTCTGCTATCATTGTGGATTGACTGAACTGGTATCTTAACTGTTTAAGGATTTTTAAAAAAAACTAAACTCTAAGAGTCATTGTAAGGATTAGATATAAAAAGAGATAATGCATGTCAAGTGAGTAGTGAGGGTTGGCAAGGAATTTTTAAAGTAAAAATGATCATTGTGAGTATCGCTACCCCCCCCCCTTTTTTTTTTACCTCTTATACTCTTTGGATATTGATATACTTTGATATATATTGTAGGAAAAAACCTTTGGCTATCTTCTTAGAAAGAGTGTTAGACTATTGCACATTAAACCTTTCTTGGAAGGAGATGGGGGAGAATGATATTTCCTTTTCCTGTTAGTTTGGGGTTACAGGCATAAATTCATGACATCTTGGAAAGAGTGACTTCTCATATGGATGGCAGATGGGGCTGTCATGTTTCTTAAAATACCAACAGCATAACCAGGAAAGGCTCTATTCTAAGTTTGGGATGTAGGCTCAATCTCTTGGGTATGGCAAGCTGTGCCTTCCATCCTCCTGAAATGATTCTGCTAGCTAAAATAACACTGAAGTCGCTAAAATTTTAGTTGATTTTGTATTCAACACCTGGCTCTTGCTTGAATTGTTTATACTCGTGGGTTTAATTTTAGGTTTAAGCTTCATATTTTTCCTACTACTCTAGATATTCTTGATTTTCTAACTGGATTTGAGATGTTTATAATTTACCAGCAGATTCTGTAGTTTTAGACCTTATTGTAAATATACAAAATACAGCAGCATCCCATTAGTGTTAACTGGCTGATTTGCTTTCTGTCTGTTTTGCCAGGACACAAATCTGTAGTTGCTTTACCAGTTCCTTTTATATTCAACCTCTTGTTCATTGACAAAGCCAATAGAGATAAGGTAATGAAGTGAAGTGGTGTTGATTTTGTTTAGTTGGCTTTTTCTTGCCAGTTTTTGTTTTTATTCTATCTGCTTGGAAGAAACTGTAAATATATTTTGTTTCAAACAAGGCTGGTTAGTCAGATTACAAAGGCTCCTTATAATTCTGTAAAATTCCCTATAAGTTTTTAGCAAAGCCACTGACTTCTCAGGAATCTCAGCTTCTTTTTCTGGCTTTTTGGAATTTCTATGAGTAATGGTAAATGCTAAATATAACATGTTGTACAACCTGTCTGGGGTCCTTTCCCATCTGAACATTCTTCCTTCCTTCTTGCCCTTCTAGGCTGAGATCAGGCATGGCCTTCTTCATCATTGTTTCACTGTAGGTGAGTTTCTTTTTTCCGTTGTCCAAAAAGACATCTAAATCATTTTCTGTAGTGGGACTCCTGAATCAGTATATCAACTTGACATCTTCTCCTATCAGCTTCTTCAACTCTGTATTTATATCATTGTTATCACACTTACTACAAATAGTATCATTATCTTCACCAGACTGAACTGTTTGAAAGATACTTTTCATTCACTCAGTCAACCAATTTGTAAAAAAAGAAAAATCATGTTTATTGAGCACTTGTCCTGTATCAGGTAATACAAGGCATAGAGTATATTATCAGTGAATAAGTACAAGGTTCCTGCTCTCACAAGATTTAGAACTTTCATTCTATGAAAGTGAAAGTCGCTCAGTCATGTCTGACTTTTTGTGACCCTGTGGACTATACATGCTGCAGGCCATGGGGTCGCAAAGAGTCGGACATGACTGAGTGACTGAACAGAACTGAAATGATGGACTATATGGTCCATGGAAATCTCCAGGCCAGAATACTGGAGTGGGTAGCCTTTCCCTTCTCCAGCGGATCTTCCTGACCCAGGGATTGAATCAGGGTCTCCTGCATTGCAGGCAGATTCTTTACCAGCTGAGCTATCAGGGAAGCCCCCAACATTTTCTACAAGGTTGGTATATAGGAAATACTCAGGAAGAGTTTTCAGAATAAATGACATAGAACTAAAATTTTGGTTTATAAACCTGTTAAGATAAATGACTGAATTTACCAATATCTAGTTATAAGAAATAGAAACTCTCCTGAGAATATTCTGAGCAAAGGAAAAAGTAGAATGCAGGTGGTGTTTTGAGAACCATATCTTCTTTCTCAGGCCAGATGAGATTTAATTTTGGAGAAAGCCATTGCATTACCAGTGAATTTTGAGGGAGCAGTACATCATTTCTAAAGCTTTCCAGTGCTGACCTAAGAAAAGGCTGCCTGCAGGTATTTCAGGCCTCTGAAACTTTCATTTCTAATGATTGTATTCAGATGGATGCTCATCAACATGCAGTGACATCTTGCTATAATGGAATGCATTTCCTCTGCCTGAATAGATTTCAGTGCTCCATTCATTTGATAGTCTGATTCACAAAAAAATCCAATCTGCACCAACTCTCTCCTGTTTCATTATCTCTGAAATAACAACCTGTAAGCAAAGGTAACACAGAATGGATATTACTAACAGGACATTTTATACTGGGTGCACCAAATATCTGGTATGGCTAGGAGATTGTTTTTTATTAGGGTGGAAATGAGGAGAGGACAAGAAATCTTAGTACATATTTAAATGAGGTGAGAGTCATGCAATGCACATGGCCTGGCATAGAAACTGGCAGCTGGGGAGACAAAAGGAAAGTGGAGCAAAGAGTAAGGAATAGGATCATGGATAAGACAGGGAAACTGTTTAAAATGTAGACACAGACATTCTTTTCTTTTCCCTTTTAACTTTTTCTTTTATATTGTAGTACAGCAGATTAACAATGTTTTGATAGTTTCAGGTAGACAGCTTCAGATGGATAGTTTCAGCTAATATATATATACATGTATCCAATCTCCCCCAAACTCCTCTCCCATCCAGGCTGCCACATGACATTGAGCAGCGTTCTCTTTGCTATACAGTAGGTCTTTGTTGGTTATCCATTTTAAATATAGCAGTGTGTACATGTCATCTCAAGCTCCCTAACTATCCCTCCCCCACCATTCTCTCCCCCTGGTAACCATAAGTTTGCCCTCTCAATGTGTGAGTCTGATTCTGTTTTGTAAATAAGTTCATTTGTATCATTTGTTTTTCAATTCTGCATGTAAGGAATGTCACACAATATTTCTCCTTCTGTGTCTGACTTACTTCATTAAGTATGACAATCTTATGTCCATTCATGTTGCTGCAAATGGCACTATTTCATTCTTTTTAATGGCTGAGTATTATTCCATTATGGGCTTCCTTGATGGGTCAGTGGTAAAGAATCTGCTTGCCAATGAGGAGGCATGGGTTTGATCCCTGATCTGGGAAGATCATCTGGAGAAGAAAAAGGCAACACACTCTAGTATTCTTGCCTGGAAAATCCCCATGGACAGTGGAGTGCTACAGTCCACTGGGTCGCAAGGAGTTGAACATGATTTGGTGACTGAACAACAACAAATATCCTGTTGTACATATGTTCCATATCCTCTTTAACCATTAAGATAAAAAAAAAGGAAGTTGTCTAAATATAAACACCGACATTCCGAATTAAAATGGATCTACTGAGTAAGATGGTTTTGCATTCCTATGATCAGTTAAGGCAACTGCCTAAGAAATTTGCATTTAATAGAAAGGCCGGTCATTGACTCTGAGTGATATTAGGCAAATAACTTGATATCTCTGGAAATTAGCTTCCTCATCTACCACCCACGGACATAGGGGAAGCAGTTTCNATGATCAGTTAAGGCAACTGCCTAAGAAATTTGCATTTAATAGAAAGGCCGGTCATTGACTCTGAGTGATATTAGGCAAATCACTTGATATCTCTGGAAATTAGCTTCCTCATCTACCACCCACGGACACAGGGGAAGCAGTTTCTAAGGTCCTTTGTTATTCATGAGTCTCAGGTTTTTAGAGCACTCAAAGGCAACAGACGCTTCCTTTGGCCACAGCTTCTGCACGCTCTGCGTCACTTCAGTCGGACACTTTGGTATCTGACCTTTCGTGACCCCATGGATTGTAGCCTGCCAGGCTCGGCTCCTCTGTCCATGGGATTCTCCAGCCAAGCATACTGGAATGGGTGGCCATGCCCTCCTCCAGGGTATTTTCCCAACCCAGAAATCGAACCCTTGTCTCTAATGTCTCCTGCATTGGCAAGCGGTTTCTTTATCACCAGCGCCATCTGGAAAGCCCTCCTTTAACTACTAAGTGTTACAAAAAATAAAACACATAAAGCAAGAAAAATATTAGCTAAGCTCTTAATGGATTTAAATTAATGGCCTTTTATACTTTTTAACATAAATTTATATACTTTTAAAACTATTTTACACTTTTTATAGTTTTAACATATTTAGCATTGGCTAATTATGAAATCTGTCAGAAGTTTGCAGCAGAAATGAGTTACAGCATCTTTGTGTCAGAAAGCAAACAGAGGCATTATACATTTTGTAAGTTCTGTGGAAACTGGAAGCTTACTATAAAGATTATAACTTACACAAATGTAGGAGGAGATGAGCAAGTGGAACTCTGAAAAAAGTCAAAATAAGAGTCATAAAGCAGTCTGTTTGATACACTGTGGTGATGGACAGGTCAGAGACCATGTGGGCCACAAAGAGGGAGCTGTTAAGAGGTCTGGGGAAATCGCTGCCATGGAAGAAGCTTTTCCCTCTTTGGAGGTGAAGTTACCCCTTTGTGGATCTATAGCCAAGTTTTCAGTGTTTGGCCTGGGATTGCTATCGGTGATCAGAGCTTGTATTCAGGCACTAGTTGGATATTTAACAGCAGAGAACATGGGCAAGAATGGATTTGCCTGGTGCCTCATCATCTGTCCTTATCATATTGGCCTTTTCCATGTCTGACTGCAATGACTTTTAGGGAGAATTGACTTGACTTCAGCCCTGTCTTCAAAGTCATCTACCAGTTCTTCTTTTGGCCATTTCTGATCTGGGATATATGATTGACCTAACACAGAGTGACAGAGACTTGAAATCAAATGTGTTTAAGTGTTCCTAATGCCAAATTTGAAGTACAAATGACATTAGATATTATCTTTGAGAATTTTTAAGTAGAAGATCAAGCTAAGACAGACTTCTAAAAGCAATATCTAAAACAACAAGAAGGTGAAAAAGGCAAAACCTGTCATTTTCTTGTCACATTACAGTGTACAAAATGCTTACAGTTTGTTATTTTGTGAGGTTTCACAATTACCTTCAGAAATAAGATGAGTTACTAATCCTACTGATAGATGAAAAAAAAAAAAAAAGACTAAATTGTAAATGGTTGGCCAGGATCATACAGTAAAAGAGAAGGATGAAATTCTTAGACTATGAAGAGTAGGGAGTCCTTTGAGCAACTTAAAAGATTCCGAATAGTACACCTCCTTCCACTTTCTCCCCTCTATTTTGTTTTGGCAAAACGAAAATTCATTTCATGGTGATATACTTCTTGGACTATATATAATAATATTATTATTAGCAGTTATCTCATTTCATGTGTAATCCATTTCAGAATTTACCATGGACTTTCACAACTTTTATCTCACTTTGTTTTCAGAAAATATTCCTCTAGTTGGTCTGTACTATCTCCATTTTACAAATGAAAAAGTTCATCAGAAAGACCAGGTAATTGTCTAAATTTCATGCTGATTTGACTTGTTGAACCCAGAGCTCAAAATGATATAATCTCACTTCAAATTCAGATTTCTGTTTTTTCTACTGCTTTTTCTACTCCAGACATAGAGGAGTTACTAAAAACATGTTGCATGCACAGATTTATGAAATGTGAAGATACCTTAGACTTGGGCTGTTAAATATTTTCCTGTTTCTTACTAAAAGGCTTAGAATAAAGAATTCTATACTTAATACTTCAGTACCAGGAGGGGAACCCTCAGAAAGGGTTGAGAATCCAGAAACAATGGAGAGAGGTACATGTTGGGGGAAGGAGAGTGTACAGGTGCCCAGAGAATTAAAGTCCTTCGTGAGTTTAAAGTGGAGGATGCTGACCAGTAAACTGGGAAAGTATAAGATTTCCTCTGGGAAAATGAGGATGTAGGCAGACAAATAATGATGAATCAAAGAACATATCTTGTTCCCTCGTGTATCATCCCTTTTGAGCAGTGATGGAGGAGAGATCATAGGAAGCCCTTGAAAATAGAGACTTCAAAAGTACATCATACAATTTATTTCATAATATATATTTGAAATGGCCTCAGAGAAGAAGGCGACCTAATAATGGTTTTTTGACAATTTATTATTTTGATATATAAAATTGCTATTTCAGGTCCATCTTTGAGATTTATGTCATAGAGTAGAAATAGACTTGTGCAAGAAGGAAATGTGATCTGGTAGAATACAGTGGTAGCTCAGATGGTAAAGAATCTGCCTGCAATGCAGCAGACCTGGGTTCAGTTCCTGGGTCAGGAAGATCTCCTGGAGAAGGGAATGGCAACCCACTCCAGTATTACTTCCTGGAGAATTCTATGGACACAGGAGACTTGCAGGCTAACTCCATAGGTTCACAAAGAGTTGGGCATGACTGACTAACACTAACTAAAGAATCCTTAGACCTCTTCTTTATGTCTATATATTAAAAAAAATTTTTTTTTTGGTCATCAGATTCTTAAATTACTGAGGACATTATGTCACTATTTTTCATCCCTGAAACTCTGGGATACGTAGGGTTAGAGTCCTTGGTCCCCAAAGGAAAAACATTTTTGTCAGGGGACAGAGCAGATCTCATTTAACTATAAACAATGACTTCTGCCCAAGAGCTCTGGACTTCTTGTGAATTGCAGCCAATAGATGAGAAAAGTTACTATTGTGGCTAAGACAGCTGATCCTGATCAGCAGGAGGAAATAGGTGCTTTTCCACACTGGGACAGAAAAGAACATATATGGATCTCAGGTGATCTCCTTGGTTCCTTTTAGTATTCCCTTATACAATCAAGACTCGGAGAAGGCAATGGCACCCCACTCCAGTACTCTTGCCTGGAAAATCCCCTAGATGGAAGAGCCTGGTAGGCTCCAGTCCATGAGGTTGCTAAGAGTCGGACATGACTGAGCGACTTCACTTTCACTTTTCACTTTCATGCATTGGAGAAGGAAATGGCAACCCACTCCAGTGTTCTTGCCTGGAGAATCCCAGGGATGGGGGAGCCTGGTGGGAGGCCATCTATGGGGTCACACAGAGTTGGACATGACCGAAGCGACTTAGCAGCAGCAGCAGCAGCAGCAGCAGCAGCAGCATACAGTCAAGACTGGATTATCATGTGAAATGATCCTCACTTGAGATGTGTTTCATTACCAGGGACTTAGATACGAAGGTTTTGGTGATACTGGGTGAGCTATCAAGACCTACAAAGGTGATAAGGGAAGGTGAAAGGAATTTAGAATGGATAGTAGAGGTCTGAGACCATTACCAGTTGCAGTTTCAAGACAGCTGCAACAATGAAGGATGTAGCTCATCCCACTAACATTTCTATTCTTTTTGTGAAGACAGGGTCAAAGGAAAAATGGAGAAACTGCTTTGAACTGTGTGGAGAAATGGATCTGTGCAGAGTGAGGGGTGGACTATGGTGGCAACAGAGTTCTGTTGTCAGATATATTAAGAGAGAAGCTCCCATGGATGTCGGTGCCTGATAGCCTCCAGCTACATTGTTACTGGACTCTGATGCCTTGTTTACACCGAGCCCCAGGATCCCTCCATCCAGTGACTGAACACAACAGGGATACTAGACTCTAGCCCCTTAGGCTCAAAGCAGAACTCCTTTTTAATTTTTTTAAAATTTGTTTATTTGACTACCCTGGGTCTTGGCAGCAGCATGCGGGGTCTATGGGAATCTTACGGTTGCAGGATGAGGGATCTTTAGTCGCACTTTAGTTGTGGCATGTGGGATCTAATTCCCTGATCAGGGATTGAGATCAGACCCCTGCATTGGGAGCACAGAGACAAAGTCTTAGCCACTGGACCACCACGGAAGTCCCGTCAGTGCAGGACTATTTAGGGCATTTTTTCCCCCATTCACTGAGACATTCTCAGAGTTCTAGTGCAGCATGAAGCTCTTTCTATTGCATTCTCCTTCCTTCCCTCTCTTCCTTCCCGGGGGTCAGAGCTGAACCAGTCCAAAGGCAGCCCTTGCCTACTCCTCTTCCTTCTCCCCTTTATTTTTCACCAGCCTTTTCCCACTGAACACCTTGTACTTCTAATCCTGCGATGACATTTTCTTCTTGAACTGTCTTAAAGTTCTAATTTCACTCTCCCCTCTCCTCCTCCCACCTATAGACTTTTTGTTGAGACGACATCTATCTACTTAAGAAGCTGGAGTAGCAGAAGCCGAGGAATAGAGTGGCAAGGTAACATGGTACTGTGCTACCCATAGGTGTGACCTCTGCAGTGCCTCTGCTTTCCTGGCTGCTCAGGATAGCTTTTTGGCTCTTAGTACATCAGAACCAGAGGAGTTATCTGCATGAAGAATTTGCACTTCCCTCCACTCTTGACAACGTAGACATTTGACTCAATCTCAGTCTGTCTTGGGATCCTCACTTTTGCTGATCCTCACTTTACAGCTGGACAGTTCCATTTTCATATGACATCACAAATTTCTCATGTATCAGCTTTTTTCTTCCACTTTCCTTCAGTCACTATGGTTCACTTTCAGCTGACCCATTTTCACACATAAGCTCTTGCCAAACTCTATTCTATTTCTCTTCCTTCCAGGCAAGTTCTGGTCATGAGAAACTACTCAAGGATGCCTTTCATCCAGTCCCATTGCAATCCTTTAGTTGAGGTTTTAGCATGAACTTAGATTTGTTTTACTGAAGTCATTGACATTTGTCCATAACTTTATTTCTTTTTTAAAAAAATATTTTTTAATGGGAGGAGAATTGCTTACACTGTTCATGTTGGTTTTTGCCTTACGAGTAGAATCAGCCATAATTATACATATATCATTTCCTTCCTGAGCCTCTCCCTACCCCAGCCCATCCCTCTAGGTCATCATGGAGCACCACACTGAACTCCCTGTGTTATTTGGCAACTTCTCACCAGCTCTTTATCTTACACAAGGTAGTATCATAACATTATTTCAATTATAGATAATGTATAGTATTTGGTATTTGTAGTCCTTCATAATTTTGAGATGAACTGTGATTAATCTCCACAAGAGTCAGTTTTTAGTCTCTTCAATGAAACATAACTATGGGACCTCATTTAAAATATTCCGCTCATATTAACCCAGGAAATCCACGAATGATTTTAAAAGACACTATTTTTTAAAACTTGTCTCATTTCATGTATTATTTTTGATGTAATATCCCATTATCTTAATAATTGTTAAGTAGAAATTTGACTAAATAATGATCTTATTTGATACTCTGGGTCTTCTTAATCTGATAGGTTTAATGATCTTGGGAAGTAAAGCCTACAGTGCTGTACCCAGATGACCTAACAAAGACTTTACGAATGTGTCTCCGTTTATAAGCCCAGGGCTCATAGAAAGTATAGGGAGTTAAATCTCTTTCTTTACTAGGAAATTCCAGGTTCAAATATAATGATAACTATAAAAATGAGAGAGAACAACACTTATATTTTTTTCTAAAGTGCCTGTCACTATGTCTCAAACTTCACTATTTGCTCCATAAATGGCATTACCCAGATGGTCATGAAACATGCTGAAATTGGTTGATAGTAACAAATACAAGGGTGGTGAATAAATAACTTATGTAAATATGACTTCAACTCCTAAGTTCCTGTCAATGTTTGTAACGAATCAAGGCAGCCAATTTAGCACCTTGTTTTCCTGAAGTTGATTGAAAAGTTAAAGATTCCATCTCCCAGCTGTCTTGTTTAGAACACTCATGTCAAACAGCTAATTCACTGATGGTTTCTCTTCCATTTTAACCTTTTCCCTACTTAATTGAATCTCATCTTCCTGTAGACATGGTGACATTTAGATATTCCTTCAGACTGGATCTCTAAAGTCTGTCTGTTGTCTATACAAATTTCCTTTCTCTGGAAGCCACTCTAGTCAGTTTGTTTGATATTAGAAACCAAAGTATAATATTAAAAAACTTTAAAAAAATGGAACCAAGTTTTCATTGCAGGGAAAAGATTTAAACTAATTATAGATATTTACATTCCCAGTGTTATAGATTATAAACCCTAGTCATCCTGAGGCATAATCTAATTCAGGGTGCCTGAATTAGAATTACTTCATAAGAAAGTGTTTAATGAAAGTTTTTGATAATCAGCAAAAATATATCCAAAAACAAAATTAGTTTGGTTGTAATAAATGTTGAAGTGGACACAGCTATGACATATGGATGAGTCATTGAAAATATTAAGCTATAAAAAAATTAAGATATACTGGACTCTAAGCCCTTTGAGAATAAGAGTCTTTCCTTGCCAGTTTAGCCCAATAAAGTGTTTCATAAGTGTTTACTGAATGAATACATGAGAGATTAGTAAAGGAAAGGAAACAATTTATGCTTAAATTATACAGAATAGATGATTCTTGCCATAAAGCCTGAGTAAAAAGGAATAAAAAATACTAGAAGGCATAAGACCTTATGTAATACAGGGAATAACAACTTTTAAGAGGACTCTGATTAAAACCATGGCTTAAATTGTGGCTTCAAAGATACAGCCTTGGTATAACAAATTTCCTGCTTCTTCCTTTTCACTGACCCCATATTACAGTGTTTCCTAGTTTCTGAGACTACTCCTCAAGTGTCATTTCTAGAAAAGAAAGTTAGGTAAGTTCTAAGAATCCCGTTATGACCCCTGAGAACCCGTCTGCTCTCAAACCTGTCTTTGAAGTCACAAATTATGGTGGTCAGCAGCTTATAAATGCCCAGAATCAACCTTGCAGGCATATCCTTTCTCTAATTCCTCTGTCACTCTGGGCACTCTACACAGTCAGAAGATGGTATGTGAGCCTGTAAAGGATCCTTGTATAGTCCGGCAGCAATAAGCATGGGTGTCTCTATTGTTAGTCAGTCCCTGTATTTCCTGCCTTTTCTGAGTGCAAGCCCTCTTTGACCTGAAGCTGCCTTTCCCAGTTGATAAGTGATTCAATCCAAAGGAGATGGTGTATTGTCATCTTATCATCTCTATGAATAAGGAGCCCTAAGCTAGTCTTGCTGAATTAAACCTATTATGAAGCCTGATCATTTGAATCCCTCAAGTCAGCTTGGGAGTACTTTTGTAGTTAATGAACTGCAACCTCCTGCTAACCATTGCATCTGCCGTATTTGGATGGTCTGCATGGAATGTATCTTTCTTGTTTTTCTGATTATATTCCGATTCCTAAAATCTTGATTTTTTTCCCCCTGAACAATATGTTTGACTTGCTCTTTGACATCTCCTCTAACCCAGGTCCAAATAAGGCAGTGGCACCCCACTCCAGGACTCTTGCCTGGAAAATCCCATGGATGGAGTAGCCTAGTGGGCTGCAGTCCATGGGGTTGCTAGGAGTCGGACACAACTGAGCGACTTCACTTTCAGTTTTCACTTTCATGCATTGGAGAAGGAAATGGGAACTCACTCCAGTGTTCTTGCCTGGAGAATCCCAGGGACGGGGGAGCCTGGTGGGCCGCCGTCTATGGGGTCACAGAGAGTCAGAAACTACTGAAGCAACTTAGCAGCAGCAGCAGCAGCTAGCCCAGGTCAGCTTCTTCCTAGGAATGATTGCCTTATAGACCAGTATTTTTATTATTATTTTTTAGTATAGACCATAGGATGCATACAGAATCCTTTAGGCTGATTAATACAAGTGCACACATCAATGCTGATATAGACTCATGAAATCATAATCTATATATGCAGGAACCTAGACTTTGTAAGTAAACAAGCTTTCACAGTTTGCAAAAGTTTGACAAATGAAAAATATTCTTTTCCTTTTTATGTTATCGTGTGAAATGAAGGATATTAACTAAACTATTGTGGTAATCATTTCATAATATATGTAAATCAAATCATTATACTGTATACCTTAAACTTACACAGTTTAAGTATAAATGACATTTATATCATTTATATCTCAGTATGTCATTTATATCTCAGTAAACTTTGGGGAAAACTTTGAAGAATTCTGCACTAAAACTTGAGAAATACTACTATGGCTTGTGCATCTGGCATTGAGGGCTGTATCCAAATCAAGATGTGATTTTAAAAACAGCTTTATTGAGGTATAATTCACTCACCATAAAGTGTACCCTTTTAAAGGTTTTAATTCAGTAGTCTAATTTTATTCAAGATGTGAATTTGAGGTTTTTTTTTTTTTTTTTTTTTTTTAAGTGATTCATTATCCTGGAGACTTCTGCTAGAGTATCTTTATATATGTTGGGTTGGCCAAAAGGCTTGCTTAGGTTTTTCCCCTAAAAGATGGTACAGCAAAACTGAAATGAACTTTTTGATGAATGCAATGGTATATGCCATTTTAAATCTAATGGATGAGTTATAATATCTCTGAGCATTTAGACTGCTGATTACTCACCTTTGAGTCCAAGTCCACTGCTGGGAATATTTCCGTGGACTCATAGTCTCTGATCACAGATTTTTTTTTCTTCTAAACCGGCTTTCTTCCGAACAACTACCAGGCCTGACAATCAACTTCACTGAGACTATTTCGCATGAGATTGTTTGGTGATCACCTTATTAGAATAATAGATGAATATTGGAATGAACGCACCATTAGCTTGGTAGAAAGGATGGGGCCATGCTAATAAAATGAGAAACTGAAGTTTAAATTGGCTTTGGTAGAAAATAGAGACCCACTGGGAAATCAACAAAATAATATTAAGGGATACATTGTGGATGTTTGTGTAAAATTGGACTGGTAAAATGAACCAGATGGGTCAGAGAGAAGCAAACCTAATATCAAGCGATCTAAAAAGAATGACAATGTACTGAACCAAGAGCTAAAGGATGAGGGCCTGAGTTTGAATACTATCAGTGAGAACAGAAGGGAAATATTGCTAAGGTGTGTTGAATAAATGGAGCTGAAAAGGTTAAATTGCATAATACCTTAACTGGGTGGCTGAGAAGCTCATAATGTTGCTGACAGTGGTAGCAAAGTTGATGGAAGAGCTGATCAGGATGAATGAAAGCTCAAAGCCCTGTACATCACACCTAAGCCCAAGTTGCCACTGTCATTTCTCAACTACAAAGTGTGGTTGATGTTAGGATGCAGAACTTAAAGAAGATGATTACTGGATGTCAGGGTGAGATACATAATGCTGTGTTGTTTGAGCAAATAGTATCATTTCTGGAAAATGACAAGATGAATGGTGTTAGTGTGCATCCATCAAATGAGTCATTTTCGGTGTTATCCAGTATTTTGTACAGTGCATACTCTCCAGAGACTCAGTTTCACCCTCTAAACCACTTTTCACTCTAATATCTTTCTTTGTCAATCTTTCCAGTGGGACATTATGGAAAAGAAAATAGTTATAATTCAGGACACTCAGTTAAAAATATTTAAAAACAATTTTGTGGAAAACTAATATTACTCTGCAGTACCAATGCAGGAGACACAGGAGATGTGGGTTTGATCCCTGGGTCGGGAAGATCCCCTGGAGAAGGAAATGACAACCCACTCCAGTATTCTTGCCTAGAGAATCCCAGGGACAGAGGAGCCTGAAGGGCTACAGTCTATGGGGTCACAAATGTTGGACACAACTTTGTGACAAAACAACAATACTTCTCACAATAGTTGATTCTCACATGTGTCTTTACAAAAGCCACATGGCTAGTTTTAGCCAATGAAGCATGAACAGACACAAGTGTAACGTCTAGAGCAAGTACTTAGGAATGTGTTGCTGTCTCTTACCTTTTGCAGTAATTGTACAATCCACATGTTGGATCAGCTTGGATCCTTAAGTCTGCATGGGGAAGATTTCTTTTGAGAATTGCCTGCTCTAAATCAAGAGTTTGTATGAGTGAGAAAACAAGTCTTTCTTCTGTTGGGTCACTGCATTTACTTGTTACAACAGTCTTGCTTACATATCCTGCCTGATATACTAAATCAGGGTGGATTGTGGAGAAAAAATGAATACATGTCTTAAAACTCCAGAGGTAACTGACTTTAGAAATAGCTGAACTTAGGAGATACCTCATCTTAGTTTTACACTTCTCTATTCCTAGACAGTCTCTCTCCCCAAAGTAGCTCCTTTCATACTCATAGTTTAGCAATCCAGTAAAAATAAATAAATAAATAAAAAGGGTGGGGTGGGGGGAGGCATCTAAAATTCCAATATCCTCTCACTCTTAAAGAAACACATCTGGAATTGAAGAACATTGTACTGGCTTGGCTCATGTATTTATATCACTATCCATGAACATGAACCATATCCAGAGATTTAATGTGTTATAACTGGCCTGTCCAGAGGCCAAAAGGCAGATTCAGTCCCACTCAAATCACACAGACTAATAATCAGTGAAGAGTGGTTCGTCAAAATGAAATAGGGTTGCTATCATTAAATAAGGATGATTGATGCTAGGAAGCAAAATTTAACATTCAGTTCAGTTCAGTTGCTCAGTCGTGTCTAACTGTTTGTGACCCCATGAAACCCAGTACGCCAGGCCTCCCTGTCCATCACGAACTCCCAGAGTTCACTCAAACTCATGTCCATCGAGTCAGTGATGCCATCCAGCCATCTCATCCTGGGTCGTCCCCTTCTCCTCTTGCACCCAATCCGTCCCAGCATCAGAGTCTTTTCCAATGAGTCAACTCTTCACATGAGGTGGCCAAAGGACTGGAGTTTCAGCTTTAGCATCATTCATTCCAAAGGAATCCCAGACCTGATCTCCTTCAGAATGGACTGGTTGGATCTCCTTGCAGTCCAAGGGACTCTCAAGAGTCTTCTCCAACACCACAGTTCAAAAGCATCAATTCTTTGGCGCTCAGCCTTCTTCACAGTCCAACTCTCACATCCATACATGACCACTGGAAAAACAATAGACTTGACTAGACAGACCTTAGTCGGCAAAGTAATGTCTCTGGTTTTGAATATGCTATCTAGGTTGGTCATAACTTTTCTCTCAAGGAGTAAGTGTCTTTTAATTTCATGGCTGCAATCACCATCTGCAGTGATTTTGGAGTCCAAAAAAATAAAGTCTGACACTGTTTCCACTGTTTCCCCATCTATTTCCCATGAAGTGATGGGACCGGATGCCATGATCTTCATTTTCTGAATGTTGAGCTTTAAGCCAACTTTTTCGCTCTCCTCTTTCACTTTCATCAAGAGGCTTTTTAGTTCCTCTTCACTTTCTGCCATAAGGGTGGTGTCATCTGCATATCTGAGGTTATTGAGATTTCTCCCGGAAATCTTGAATCCAGCTTGTGTTTCTTCTAGTCCAGCGTTTCTCATGATGTACTCTGCATAGAAGTTAAATAAGCAGGGTGACAATATACAGCCTTGACATACTCCTTTTCCTATTGGGAACCAGTCTGTTGTTCCATGTCCAGTTCTAACTGTTGCTTCC
>SJYQ01002637.1:383175-398757 GCA_006410935.1 Redunca redunca | reverse complement strand
GTCAAGGCTGTATATTGTCACCCTGCTTATTTAACTTCTATGCAGAGTACATCATGAGAAACGCTGGACTGGAAGAAACACAAGCTGGAATCAAGATTGCTGGGAGAAATATCAATAACCTCAGATATGCAGATGACACCACCCTTATGGCAGAAAGTGAAGAGGAGCTAAAAAGCCTCTTGATGAAAGTGAAAGAGGAGAGTGAAAAAGTTGGCTTAAAAGCTCAACATTCAGAAAATGAAGATCATGGCATCCGGTCCCATCACTCCATGGGAAATAGATGGAGAAACAGCATGGCATCTGGTCCCATCACTCCATGGGAAATAGTTGGAGAAACAGTGGAAACAGTGTCAGACTTTATTTTTTTGGACTCCAAAATCACAGCAGATGGTGATTGAAGCCACGAAATTAAAAGACACTTACTCCTTGGAAGAAAAGTTATGACCAACTTACATAGCATATTCAAAAGCAGAGACATTACTTTGCCGACTAAGGTCCATCTAGTCAAGGCTATGGTTTGTCCAGTGGTCATGTATAGATGTGAGAGTTAGACTGTGAAGACAGCTGAGTGCCGAAGAATTGATGCTTTTGAAGTGTGGTGTTGGAGAAGACTCTTGAGAGTCCCTTGGACTGCAAGGAGATCCAACCAGTTCATTCTAAAGGAGATCAACCCTGGGTGTTCTTTGGAAGGAATGATGCTAAAGCTGAAACTCCAGTCCTTTGGCCACCTCATGCAAAGAGTTGACTCACTGGAAAAGACTCTTATGCTAGGAGGGGTGGGGGCAGGAGGAGAAGGGGCTGACAGAGGATGAGATGGCTGGATGGCATCACTGACTCGATGGAAGTGAGTTTGAGTGAATTCTGGGAGTTGGTGTTGGACAGGGAGGCCTGGAGTGCTGTGATTCATGGGGTCGCAAAGAGTAAAACACGACTGAGTGACTGAACTGAACTGATACACACAAAAGTTGTATCATGAGCAAAAATATGGAGAATGCACATATGAAGTCATATCAAAAGCCCATTAATATGCCAATCCTACTGGAATGAAACGTTTGCATTAGGAAGGTATTAAAAATGTACACACCATCTAAGGATAATGTACACTTTGGTTGTATTTTGCTGTGTAATAAATCACCCAAAACTTTGTGGCTTTAGAATGATAGCAGCCTTTTTTTGCCACTCAAAATTCTGTAGATAGACTGGGCTCAGTAGGGTTGTTTCTCTGATCCATATGGTATCAGTTGCAGCTGTGGTAGTCCAGAGGCTAGAATCAGTTGAAATGTAGGATTACTTACCAGTGTGGCTCACAGACAGTGGTGACTGCCAGCTAGGCTATGGTTGGGGTTTCAGCTGGAGGGGGTTGGTTCTCCTGCACATGGCCTCTCCATATGTCCTAGGTTTCCTACAGAGTGACTTCTGAAATCTAATGGAAAATGTGTGAAAATAGAACTGCATATATCATAAGTTTATACAGCATCCTTTTTCCACTGCATTATATCAGCCAGAGCGAATCACAGAGCTAACCCAGATTCAAGTGGGGAGAAAATAGCCTTATCTCTGGTTAGTGGGCATATCAAAGAATTTGTGGCATTTTTAATGAGTGAAGCAGGACAGGTATGACATTTAAAAAAAGAGTGCTAGGGAACATGCAGCTCAGATAGAATCTGTCCGCTCCTATGCACTTTAGATTTCAGATATTCAAGAAGCACTATTTACTTCATACAGAATATATTTAGTGGTTTTATTTTTCACGATTGCCCACTTGTCTATAAACCTTGAAACTGGAAAATGTTGGGATATATAGACTATACAGGTAATACAGAAAATGTGAAGAGCTAGAATAGCAGAAAAAAAGGTTTGAATACATTTTTTAAAAAATATAAAGAAAATAAAATGGAATTTTGTTTTGATGAGAGAGTGAGATTTTATTTTCCATTCATGAAATAGACCAGTGGTCTAAAAAGATGGGTATTCAAAATGATCTATGAGGGAGAGAACAAAAAATATTAGACATTAATATTTATTATTTATTCTTCCTTAAAGTACTATTTTGGCTTATGTATTATAAGCATAATATATACAACCAGTATAGTATCTGCACATAATTTATAAATTAACCAATGTATACTATTGTGAAATGGTGTTCAAAAATTTTTCCTGATCACTATGTGTGATAAGATTGTTAAGATCTGTAGATTATTGACCTAAGAAATCAAAATAACCGGTATAACATTGAATAGTTAAACATATTGTCCACTTGCGATGAAAAATTTCCTGATACTTGTGTGTAGTTCATATTGAAGTATAGAACTGTACATGGCAAAGAGGACATGACTGAGAGACTAACACACAAGAGATAGCCTCTCCCTTGCTTCAGAAAAAAGCAAGACATTTTGTCTATTACTGTTTATAGGAAAAAATAATATTTTGAGAATAATCCAATTTCATTGTTAGGAAAAAATAGTGTCCATTAACTTAAATTCTATTCTCCTTGCCTGGAAGACCTATGTGGCTAAATTTGCATGTGGTGATTATCAGAACACACATCATTATATTTGAGCCTGTAACTAAAAGTACAAGAACCCTTGATTTACTAAAATTGATTTATTAGGTACTTGATTTCTAAGACATTATTCTGAATCATAGTTTTATTAGCAGCCATTTTTTTTCTCTACTTCAAACTCCTTAAAACCCTGCACACTTTCCTCTTTTAGAACTCTCAACCCCACATGCCATCCTCAAATTTCTTTCCATTTATTTCAGTTGTGGGTGCTGGAGGTCTTCACAAAGTTTCTGAGTGTGCTACAAATGTTCCTTATTTTTTTGGGAACACAGTACTCCTTTTCATCTTCAGTTCAGTTCAGTTCAGTCGCTCAGTCATGTCCAACTCTTTGTGACCCCATGAATTGCAGCACACCAGGCCTCCCTGTCCATCACCAACTCCTGGAGTTCATTCGAACTCACATCCATGGAGTCGGCGATGCCATCTAGCCATCTCATCCTCTGTCATCCCCTTCTCCTCCTGCCCCCTATCCCTCCCAGTGTCAGAGTCTTTTCCAATAAGTCAACTCTTCGCATGAGGTGGCCAAAGGACTGGAGTTTCAGCTTTAGCATCGTTCCTTCCAAAGAACACCCAGGACTGATCTCCTTTAGAATGGACTGGTTGGATCTCCTTGTAGTCCAAGGGACTCTCAAGAGTCTTCTCTTTTCATTGTACACAAGTTCTATTCCTTGTATGACCTCAGAAAAGTCACTTGATATCTTTGTCCTTAGAGTCTTTATCTGGGAAAATCAAATTTCTAAGATCCTTCTAGATCTAGCAAGAAAAGATTGATCTCTCTAGGTCTCTGTTTTAATAAGTACCATTAAGAAATCAGGTAGATCCTGACTGTTACCTAACTTATCCAAACCATTTTCAAAAAAGTCACCACGAGGTCTAGAGAGACTTCCTAGAGAGCCTTGGCAGTCACTGGGCAATCGGCTGAAGGGGAAACATCAGTGATCATGGTAGACTGTTGTGCCTGGGTGAGAGGAAATGGTATTGCTGATAAAAGTTGTAGAAGTACAGACTTGAGGAAAGGAGATCATATCACTGCTGGGAATTATTAGAACAGAATTGAGTGGCTTGAAAACATCTATATCATTTGTCCAGTTGATTGAGTTTATACTGAATAATCAATAGAACAATGTTGAAAAATCGAACCAGTAGTGAAGGTAAGGCAGGTAAATCCTAACAGGGTCAGAATCTATAAAAATAAATTCGGGGTGTCTGTGTCAGTATGATCCTCCAAGAAGCAGCTGTCAAGAGGGGATTAAATTGAAGAACATTTATCGGGGGAAAGTCTGTGAAGGAGAAAACAGGAGGCGAAGCAAAGGAGGAAAGAGGCTCACCCCACTATGTAAGTCTACACTTGAGAGGGAGAGAGAAAGGAAGGAGGACAAGGAAGGAAGAGTCTCAGTTTAGAGGAAGTTGTAAGAAAATTTTGGCCAGATTTGTGGGGAATCCTTGAGCCAGAGACATGTGCTAAAATCATTCTGAGCCTTGTAGGATGGCCCTGCATCAGTATTCCCATGATGCTCAGTGATTGGGAGCAGCTCACAGGAAGTGGGGCCTTGGCATGAATGTGGGGATAAATCCATAAGGGTAGCTGTGGGGGCTATCAAATCAATTTTACTCCCCACAGTAGGAGATCTGAGCTGCACACTATCAAGGCTGTCACAGTATCCAATGGACCCCAAGAGGCCTTCTTTAGTATTTCAAATAGGTTGGATAATATAAAACATACCCCTTTGTAATTAAGACTCTGGATAGCAGATTTGTCTGAGCACTTAAAGAGGATAGGGTAGTGATAAGTTCCATGTTTGAGCTTATTCTATGAGCTAGCCCCATGCTGGGAAATTTACATGTATTGTCTCAGTGACACTGTGTAAGAATGCAGTGAGGTGGTCGTTATTACATTGATACTTGTTTTACATATGAGAAAGTCAATTTATTGAGATTATGGTTTACTCAAGGTTGCATATGTTATAAATGACATAATTATTTTTAAAGTGTTTAGAAGTGTATTTTTTTATTAAAGGATAGTAGATTTACAAAAGTGTGTTAGTTTTAGGTATACAGCAAAGAGATTCAGTCATATTGGTATATATATTTCAGATTATTTTTATTATAGTTATTATAAGATATTGATTGAATATGGTTCCTGGTGTTATGCCAGTAAACACTTGTTTATTTTATGCACAGTAGTCTGTATCTGTTAATCGCATACTCCTATTTTATCCCTCCCTGACCCTTTCCCTTTGGTAATCTTAAGTCTATTTCTGTTTTGGACATAGATTTATTTACATTATTTTTTAGGTTCCACATATAAGTGATATAATGTTTATCTATCTGGCTTACTTCACATGTTATCATATTCTCTATGTCCATCCGTGCTTCTTCAAATGGCAATATTTCATTTTTTCATGGCTAAGTAATATATCATTACATATATATATATATATATATATCAGAGAAGGCAATGGCAACCCACTCGAGTACTCTTGCCTGGAGAATCCATGGACGGAGGAGCCTGGCGGGCTGCAGTCCATGGAGTCCCGAAGAGTCGGACACGACTGAGCAACTTCACTTTCACTTTTCACTTTCATGCATTGGAGAAGGAAATGGGAACCCACTCCAGTGTTCTTGCCTGGAGAATCCCAGGGATGAGGGAGCCTGGTGGGCTGCATCTATGGGGTCACAAAGAGTCAGACATGACTGACACGACTTAGCAGCAGCAGCAGAAGACCAAGCTCCTTGAAAACCGAGACTGTGTATTATTCACAATAGCATTTAAGAAAGACTCACCTGTTCCTTACCAAACTATGAGTTTTATAATTGTCCTCAAGTTATAGACATCTGTGTAAACTGAAACACATGTCTGAATTAACCTGCCCAAGGTTATTTAGTCAGCAGGTGCCAGAGCCAGGATTTGAAAGTAGGCGGTCTTCAAATGTACATTCACTGAATGATAGAGTTTCTCTTCTTAGTAATAACTAACTACTTATAAGGAGGTGGTAACTCCAATAAATAGTGATCAATTCATTATTTAGTAGTTCTGGTGCAGTAACTGATAGTGAGTTGAAAGAATTTGTCAGAATTGTTTTTACCCCGTTGGGATGGTTATATAAAGGTTTTCAGTTTGAAAGAACATTTGTTCACTCATTTTCCTTCTGTTCACAAAAAATGTGAAAGAATAAACAGATGAATATATTCACTGACCCAGCTTTGTCCAGATTCAAAGGCTGCTGGGCACCGGTTGATATTCTGTGGGTTCCATGTGGAACAAGAGTAAACTTTACAGCTTCTTCCTTTAGGAAGAGTTGCCTCCATATCCTCAGGCCAAAGGAAAAGTCTGGCAGGAGAGTGGGGGAGGCACAACCTCTGTTTATGACTGTAGCCCGTGTTCGTGTGTGCTAAGTCGCGTTAGTTGTGTCCAACTCTTTGAGACCCCATAGACAGTAGCCTGCAGGCTAATCTGTCCGTGAGATCCTTCAGGCAAGAATACTGGAGTGGGTTGCCACATCTTCCAGGGGATCTTCCTGATCCAGGGATCAAATGATCAACCCATGTCTCCTGTAGCTTCTGCACTGCAGGCAGATTCTTTACTGCTGAGCTACCTGGGAAGCATGAATGAAGCCCATTTAGTGACAAATTTATAAGAGATTGCCAGTTACTTTGAAGATTCATTGACCAGCACTGAAATTCAATGTACTCTTTGTGTTGATCAGGGGCTGGCTAAGCACCTGTTTCTGTAAATAAAGTCTTATTTATAGTGAAGCTGATTCATTTATGTTTTGTCTATGATGGATTTTTCCCTACACCAGTGGAGGTGACTGGTTTGTACAAAGCCACTGTGGCCTAAAATATTTCTTATGTGGCCCTTTACAGAAAAACTTTTTGACCCTTCTTCTTGAGAACTATGGGAGCTTATTCCATGGCTCTGGAGCGAGTTTCAGTGTTGAGATCCTGGCTGTGTCAACTAGTAGCTGTGGGACATTGGACATGGTGCTCAACCTTTCAGCATGACAGGTTCCTCCTTTTGTAAATTGGGATGATAATATTTACCTCTTAAAGTTTTCCAAATTAAGTGTACTAGTGCATGTTAATCTCTTAATATTTGAGTGATTCACTGTGAGTGCTTAGTAAATGTAAGCTACAATTATTTTTTATCATCATTATTTGTGTTTTACCATTATTAAGCTTTAGGTTATTTCTTTACATAGTCAAACTCATGATCCTTAATTTTGGGGGAAGAATGGAAGCAGCTATTCGTTGAATTAGACTTTGTATCGGTATCAAATATTTGTATTTACTCAATATCATGCAAGCTATTCACAGTTGCCTGGGCTATCGAACTGTCTCTCTACTTACATGGAGAAACCAAACATTTCCCAATCAGTATAAATTGTTTTTCAGTATGTTTCTTTATCAACTTTTTATAATAAGTCATTTCCTTGAAATGAATGAATTCATTAATAGATTATTGTAAGTGTGACCATGTCAGCTTCTGTGATTTCCTCCTATCTAGTGTGTGTGTGTGTGTGTGTGTGTATGTATATATATATATATTTACTAATGGGGTAGGAGATATAAAGGACAAAAAGAGCCGTGAGGGATGTGTGGTCTGACGTACTAGGAAGTGGAATGAAATTTCAGCCCCTGTGGTCCTTTAGGAGGTCAAAGAGCAAGCTGCAGACACAGTGGTTCTGCTGAGCTGTTTGTGGCTTTCAGCGAAGCTGCTAATGGAATAATGATAGTTTCTGACATAAAGCAGAAGGTGTTCTATTTTTAGGCAAGAGGAGCTATGCACCAGAGACAATCCAGACATGTTCTTATCTTAGAGGATACTGAAAAATGCCCCTACTTTCCTAACATCCTGTTGCCATATATAAGATAATGATCTCTGAAAAGGAGCTATATTGACAGCCCTAATAATACCACCATTGATCAAGCATTTACTGTGTATCTGGAACTGTGCAAAACACATTATCCCCATGAATTCTGACAACAGTCCAGTGAGGAGACCCTAGCATTGTTCCCATTTCACAGGTGAAATTGCTACTCAGAGGAGTACCATTTTGCGTGTGAATAGCAGAGCTTGTTTCAAGTCCATTTCTGGCTGACTTGAAATTTCAAGCACAACTGGAAAGGAAAAATGGGATATAATTAGTTTAAACTGTCAGCTCTCAAATCAAATTAGAAAAACGATCCCCTAGCCTTTCATTATTTGCAAGGCATATTACTCTCTAGTTCACAAACTGGAAATGAATAAAAGCAGCCAGTAAATGTGATGATATTTCATGTCAGTGAAAGAATTGGACCAACAAGAGGCCAGCATCGAAAACTGGACTTATGAATAGTGAATGGAATTAGGACATGTACTCTGAGGAAAGTTGTATTACAAAGAGGATTGTGTGGTAGAAATAGAAGAAGATGGCCATTTTTTCATAAGTCATTACAATTTACTAGTAAATTTGTACCATGAAAAACATACTTAATTCCATTGCAGTGTCCAGAAGTGTCCCACCTCAACTGCAGTATCAGACTTGAGGGGCTTGTCTAATCAGACTCTTCTATTTGCAGAAAGAACATATTCTTAGGTTAAAGACTGGCTTCTGTTTCCTTGATTTTCTGTTCTCTTCTGCTCTTGACTCTGACATTTGGCCTCCTGGCTATGCCCATTGAGATATAATTAATATTCCATATTTACAGTTGGACGGTAGAACTGCCTTACTTATAGAATTTTGGGGACTATGGACCTTTTTTTTTTTCATTTTGAATTATCTCTTTTAGTCCAAGCTGGTAAATGACACACAAAGATTTTGTGGATTTTTTAGAAATCTAATTGAGCTCAACTCTATGTCCCAAAAGTCATGTCCACAGTCCCTTGGGTGACAAATACTTCTGTATCTTGAGCTGTAGACATGGCTGCTGTGGAACCACATTTTTAAGATTCCAAGAGTGTCTGGTCACCACCACCTTAAATCTTTCTGAGATCTCAATGAAGTTTCTTAGAATCATATCCTTGTTTTAATTTCTACCTTTAGGTCATTTCTTACTTTCAGAAGATTGTATAACCCGGAGAGACCAGCAATAAAAAATAGTTTTATGTTTCAGCCCAGAAAGTCCCAGTTCCTTTAGATTTCTTTTAAATTCTCTTTGTGGAAATTTCCTGGCAGTCCAGTCAATAGGACTCTGTTTCCATTGAAAGTGGCACAGGTTGTATCCCTTATTAGGGAACTAAGATCCTGCATGCACGCCATGCAGGGAGGCCAAAACAGAACAAAACAAAAACTAATAAAGAAATAAATACATAAATCCTCTTTGCATAGAGAAGAATTTCTTTCTTAGTTCATCATTTTAGTATCATATTTTTTATTTTTAAATGGTCATCTTAAAAATAAAAACCAATTGACATACTTAACATACTGCCCTGAAACTTTAATCAAATCTACAAATTCCTTAGTTGCATTTTGTGACTTCCAAGATATCACAGAAGACAGATTTTCAAAATCTCCTACCACAAAATAGAAGTTTCCCTTGTTGGAGTCTCTGAGAGAAGTTTCTTTGGGTATAACAGCTATGTTTCAGCCTCCATTAAACATCTCCTTTTTTTCTAGTCCTGTCTCTGCCTGTTGCCTGGTCTGAGAACCTATGCCAAGTACTTTAAGTTTTTGTTATGAGTTATGGGATACCAGTTTCTTACTTATTATTGTGCCATTAAAAAACACTAAAACTTAGTAGCTTTAAACAGCAAATTTATTATTTCTCATGATTCTGTGTGATGATTGGGCAGTTCTGCTGGTTTTACTTTATCTCACTTATGTAACTTTAATATGCTGGTGGATCATCTAAAGAGGCCAGAATATCTAGACCTTTTTCTCTTTATCATATTTTTCAACCCATGCTTCTCCATGCCATAATGGTCCCAAGATTTCAAGAGAACAAATGTAGAAGTATCAAGGCCTTTTTAAGCCTCAGCTTGAAACTCACATCACATCATTTCTGCTACAAATAGTGGTCAAAGAAAGTTACAGATCAGTAAAAATTCAAGGGATAAAAAACTGATTTCCATCCTCTATGGGAGACGTGGTAACATCACAGTGCAGAAGGGAACATATATAGATTGGGAGGAACTGTGGCCATATTTTCCACCTGCCACACTCAGGTCATTAGTAGCTTCAAACAGAACTCAGATATACCAATTTCCAATAAAAACAGTAACATTTAAAGGTGCTTAATAATGTGTCTACTATGTAAGGAATCTTAATAAGATTCCTTATAACATTTAATAAATGTTATTTCTTACCACTTTTTGCTTCCTCTGTATACTTCAAAAGTATTCATTTTGCAGAGAATATGCTAATTTGCTCTACATGTAAAATAATTTAAAAACCAGTGAGTTAACAATCTTTAATATTATATAGATTTTTTCACATTGCAAGTGAGTGAACGTTGTTCAGTTGTGTCCGACTCTTTGTGATCCCATGGAATTCTCCAAGCCAGAATACTGGCGTGGGTAGCCATTCCCTTCTCGAGGGGATCTTCCCAACCCAGGGATCAGACCCAAGTCTCCAGCATTGCAGGTGGTTTCTTTACCAGCTGAGCCACCAGTGTAAACACCTTCACATTGAAAGGTGGTGTGAATGATAGAAATTCAGCAATGAGATAAAAGCAATTACAATGATAGGATACTTTTAAATTTGTGAGATGACATTTGAAACTCTCTGAAATATTGTAAAAAACAACAGATTTTGTGCATAGATGAATATTCTAGGAACTATAAACCAGTTTTGAGTTGCAGTAGGCACATTTCTAAATTTAATTAATGAAAAATTAATAGAAGGAAGCACTTTAGTTATAGTGCATACGGATAACTCTGACCAACAGATATGTCCTAAAAGCACTTAGACACCTGGAACTTACGGGAATACTGGCTAGTCCTTCCCTGAAAGACTATGCTTCAAAATGACTTTGATGAGAGAATGAAAGGGCAAGTTTGATTAAACAGACAATTAAAATTATTCTTAGGTACAAAGAAGTCTGTTAATCTTTTTTTAATATATTACTCCAGATTACTTGGTATTGCCTCTCTCTGGATTTGCTTAGGGAAAAATGACTTTTCTCTCTCCTTGAATGTGGCCATCATTTCAGTCTGTGCCATGCAATGGATGATGACTAAAGGTGGCAGCAGTGGGATAGGATGGACAGGCAGGGACTAGTTTGGGAAATAGATACTGTTGGGAAGGTGCTAGAGATGCACAGAAAGAATCCACAGAGCAGAATATGTGCTCTCTACAGCAGTAAGAACACGTGGTTTGGCCCTTGGTAGGTGTCAGGAAGGCAAACCCAAGGTCTACAGAGGAACAGGTTACCCCAATAAGGTTTCTCAACAGGGGTGAGGTGTAGTAATGCAAGCAGAAGGGGAATATGGCAGGAGTCAGGTCAGAGTGCATGTAGCATGACCCCATATGGTAAGAGGACCTGGATATAATAATATAGAAGAATAGAATAGGTCAATATAATGCTTATCAAGGCAGTCTGTTTAAAAAATTGGCCTTAGCTTGCACAGACCTGGATGTAAATCTCAGCCACTCAATTTATTAACTCTTCAACTTGGGTAGGTTGTTTATCTTCTGCTAGTTATCATATATGAAAATTAATTGGGAGTAAAAATAATGACCTTGACTGTTTCTTGTGAAGATTACATGAAGAGTATATGTATAACGCACATAATGAATGCCTGACACATCAATGTTTCTACTCCTACTACTAATCACAACAGCCAAAACAGAACAACAGGGAAGCTCAAGCTTGAGGAGAAAGATGGGAAAAGATTCCTCAAAATGTTGTCTAAGAAGGAAACTGTAGCCAAAAGTAAGAGTTTATTTCCTAGGGCTGGGATTCTGGGTCACAGTGGAAGGAAAATAAAAGTGAGTTACTGATAAATCATTTAAGTTACTGAATTTGGCTCCTATATTCCCTTGCCTAAGACTTCAGCAAGTTTTCAAGGGAGCCTGGAGGTGAGGAGTGGGAGGAAGAAATCAAGAGAAAGAAGCCAAGTGATGGAAGAAAGCAAGGAGAGGAGCACTGTTAGGGGACCAGTCAAACCTCACGCTCAGGAGAAAGCCTCCTGTTTATCTGTCTTGCTTGTGAGCTAGCTCTCTTCGCAGGCCTGCTGGTGCATTTTTATAGCTGGCTCACTTATGTGGTGAAAGAGCAGATCCTTCTAACCCCCTCCTCATCTTTATTTCTTAAGCTGAGGAGAAGATATTCTGGCTGGGAATATCAATAGGAATCGCTCATCTAGATAAACAGCCTACCCACCTCTCTTCTCTGTTCTTAACTCCCACTTGTGGGCAGAGACTTCCTGCTAAAAGCACACCCAGGCCCAGGGACCCTGTCTGTCAATCCTCTCTAACCGTACAAGTTCTATAGTAAGTGCAAATGGACCAGAGACAGTCGCTTCTAGGAAGAAACAGAGGGTTAGTTGTTATTATTGTTGTACCTGTTGGCACCAAGAACTGTTGAAAGGGAGGGGCCATGCCTTTCTTTGGTAGGATGCCATTTTGGATTCATCACTATGTAGACTTCTAACATCTCATATCTGAGATTGCAAGAGTGCAGTTGCATAGCAGGTTTCTCCCTTCAAATTTGGCATATGTCTTGGAGCCTATCAGTGTTATGTATACTCAGTGATAATTGCATTATTTTCAGAGTGAGTTATCCTTTTCATATCAAGTAAAAAGAAATTGTCCCCAAAGAAAAAAAGATCCTATAGCTACTCTTTGATATAAGCCTCTATCAAGCACTAAAGATTGTTCCTATAAGCATCCTGTCCTCCTGGTCTGTACAACTGTAGATGTGTGCGCTCTGAAGCACTTCCTGGGCATGTCATAAATGTTTCATTGTACAATTTATTCTCCTGCAGCTCTCCCATGTCCTATTAATTTCTCCATGCTTTTTGTTAGTATTTACATACTCTGTAATATGATCATGGTTCTTTGTTTTGGGCTTCCCTAGTGGCTCAGACAGAGAAGGCAATGGCACCCTACTCCAGTACCCCACTCTTGCCTAGAAAATCCCATGGACAGAGGAGCCTGGTAGGCTACAGTTCATGGGGTCGCTAGGAGTCGGACACGACTGAGCGACTTTACTTTCAATCTTCACCTTCCACTTTCGTGCATTGGAGAAGGAAATGGCAACCCACTCCAGTGTTCTTGCCTGGAAAATTCCAGGGATGGGGAAGCCTGGTGGGCTGCCGTCTATGGGGTCGCACAGAGTCGGACACGACTGAAGCGACTTAGCAGCAGCAGCAGCAGCAGCAGTGGCTCAGAGATAACCCTGCAGTGCAAGAGACCTGGGTTTGATCCCTGAGTCAGGAAGATCCCCTGGAAAAGGAAATAGCAACCCACTCCAGTATTCTTGCCTGGAGAATTCCATGGACAAAGGAGCTTGGCAGGCTACAGTCCATGGTGTCACAAATAGTCAGACATGACTGAGCAACTAACACTTTTACTTCTTTCTTTATTATCTGTCTTTTAATTATGATCACCTTCCCACCACTGGTAGAATGTAAGCAATATTTTCCCCATGTTTCTTCCTGAGTTTAAAGTGAAAATGAAGTCGCTCAGTCGTGTCTGACTGCGATCCCATGGACTCTAGTCTACCAGGCTTCTCTGTCCATGGGATTTTCCAGGCAAGAGTACTGGAGTGGGTTGCCATTTCCTTCTCCAGGGGATCTTCCTGACCCAGCGATCGAACCCAGGTCTCCTGCATTGCAGGCAGACACTTTACCCTCTGAGCCAAAACCTCCCCTTAGTGTTATTGTTGAGTTTGGGAGTGATGATGATGATGATGAGGGCTTCCTTTGTAACTCAGTTGGTAAAAAATCAGCCTGCAGTGCAGGAGACCCTGGTTCAGTTCCTGGATTGGGAAGATCCCCTGGAGAAGGAATAGGCTACCTACTCCAGGATTCTGGCCTGGAGAATTCCAGGGACCGTATAGTCCATGGGATAGCAAAGAGTTGGACATAACTGAGTGACTTTCACTTTCACTTTCATGGTGATGATGATGATAAATGTGTCAGGCACTTTCCCGTGAGCTTTACTCACAGATCTCATTTAACCCTTACAGCAAAAACTAAAAGTAGGTATTTCTACATTCACTTATTTTTTTTTTTTTAGATTAAGGTCATGTGTTTATTTATTTATTTGACTGTGCTTTGTAGTTGAGACACACGGGATCATCAGTCGTGTTGAGGGCATGCAAGATCTTTAGCTGCAACATGTGGGATCTAGTTCCCTGATCAGGGATTGAACCCTGGCCCCTGTATTGAGAGTGCAGATTTCTTAGCTACTAGACCACCAAGGAATTCTCAAGATTGATTTTTATTATGTGCTGGATACAAACTCTTTGTTATTACCATAGCACTTAAGTTACAATAGAAGTCAAAAGGGAAATGTTAATTTTTCTTTATTGAAGTATAATTGAATTATAATATTATATTAATTTCATGTATACAACACAGATTCAATATTTTAATGGACTATACTCCATTTCTCAAACACCACAGTTCAAAAGCATTAGTGCTGTTGGAGAAGACTCTTGAGAGTCCCTTGGACTGCAAGGAGATCCACCCAGTCCATCCTACAGGAAATCAGTCCTGAATATTTATTGGAAGGACTGATGCTGAAGCTGAAACTCCAATATTTTGGCCACCTGATACGAAGAACTGACTCATTTGAAAAGACCCTGATGCTGGGAAAGATTGAGGGTGGGAGGAGAAAGGGATGACAGAGGATAAGATGGTTGGATGGCATTACTGACTTGATGGACATGAGTGAGTAAACTCCAGGAGTGGTTGATGGACAGGGAGGCCTGGGGTGCTGCACTTCATGGGGTCACAAAGAGTTGGACACAACTAAGCGACTGAACTGAACTCCATTTAAACATATTATGAGATTTTTGGCTATATTTCCTGTGCTATAGACATATCCTTGTAGTTTATTTATTGTGCACGTTGCAGTTTGTATCTATTAATTCACTATCAGTATCCTACTTCTCCCCACTTCCCTCTCTCCACTGGTGGCCACCAGTTTATCCTCAGTATCTATGAGTCTGTTTCTGTTTTGTTATATTCATTTAAAAAATTTTTTTAGATTCCACATATGAGTGATAAAACAGTGTCTTATATCTCGGTCTGACTTATTTCACTAAGCATAATACCCTCCAAGTCCATTCATGTTTTTGCAAATGACAAAATTTCATTTTTAGTAGCTGAGTAATATCTAACTTCATTTATATATATATCATAGCTTTTTTATCCATTCATCTGTTGATAGACAGTTAGATTTCTTTCATAGCTTAGCTATTGTAAATAATGCTGCTATGAACAGTGGGGTTAATATTTTCAAATTGCTGGTTTTTTTTTTTCAGATATATACTGAGGAATGGAATTGCTGAGTCATATGGAAGTTCTCTTTTAGTTTTTTGAGGGATGTCCCTACTGTTTTCCATAGTGGCTGCACCAGTTTATATTCCCAGTAACAATGTACTGGGGTTCCCTTTTCTCTACATTTTCATCATCATTTGTTATTTGTGGTCTTTTCATGACAGCCATCTGACAGCTGTGAGGTGATATCTTGTTGTGTTTTGATTTGTATTTCTCTGATGATTAGCAAAGTTGAACTTTTTTTTTTTCATATGTGTGTTAGCCATCTGTATGTCTTCTTTGGAAAAATGTTTATTCAGGTCTTCTGTCCTGCATCCAAAATACATAAATAAGTCTTGTAACTAAATTCCAAAATGACAAACAAGCTGATTTTATTTTTTTTATATAAATTTATTTATTTTAATTCAAGGCTAATTACTTTACAATATTGTATTGATTTTGCCATACATCAACATGAATCCACCACAGGTGTACACGTGTTCACCATCCTGAATCCCCCTCCCACCTCCCTCCCCATACCATCCCTCTGGGTCATCCCAGTGCACCAGCCCTGAGCATCCTGTATCTTGCATTGAACCTGGACTGG
>SJYQ01002637.1:351504-376249 GCA_006410935.1 Redunca redunca | reverse complement strand
GATCAGCCCTGGGATTTCTTTGGAAGGAATGATGCTAAAGCTGAAACTCCAGTACTTTGGCCACCTCATGTGAAGATTTGACTCATTGGAAAAGACTTTGATACTGGGAGGGATTGGGGGCAGGAGAAGAAGGGGACGACAGAGGATGAGATAGCTGGATGGCATCACTGACTTGATGGACGTGAGTCTGAGTGAACTCCAGGAGTTGGTGATGGACAGGGAGGCCTGGCGTGCTGTGATTTATGGGGTTGCAAAGAGTTGGACATGGCTGAGCGACTGAACGGAACTGAACTAGGTTATTATTTTAGCTCCTACTTGAACTTTAAGTGATTACTAAACATCATGTTTTCTTATTTCTTGCTATAAAATAGAAATTATGATTCATGTACTTGTTCTTTGGGATGAGAGATGACTAAGGAGCAATTATTTTGAGATAAATGTTTCGAACAGACAAGGGAACAGCAGATAAAAGATAACCTCATTCCCAAGTGAAGGACAGGATTTGTGGAGCTGAGGGATTCAGATTCTCCCTGTGCCTTTGTCAAAGTCCTAAAACTCTTCCTCATTCCTCTTCTATCTTTTCCTTACGGAACATCATTTACATTTTTTCTTCCCAGAAGGCAATAACTCTTCTCTCATGGCTCCCCTCTACCCCACCCCGCTCCCCACCTTCCTGACACTTACTGGGCTCTCCTACTTCATCCTTTCCCTGCTCTACAAACACAATAATACCCTAAGTGTAGCCCTGAGTGCTGCCCATATCCGTTCACAATGATTCAGCGTGTCACTGTCTACACCAATTAGTCTGGCATTCAATAGCTTCTACTTTCAGGCCACACTTACTTTAGGAAAATTATTTCCCATAAATTTCTTGATATATCTATCTCAAGTCAACTGACCAGTTACCAGTCCAGATTCTATTTTCCAAGGAACTGCCTCTGTGCCCTTGTTTGTGCTTTTCTTTTAAGCCTCTAGTAGCCTTTCCCTCTACCTCCCCAAATTCATACTATACCTATTATCTAAGAGTCAGTTAATATTTCAACTAGTTCATAAGATTATTGCTAATCTCTCAAACTAGAAGTATTTTTCTCTCCTTGAACTCTGAATTCCAAAGTGCTTTATCTGCAACTGTATTATGCCATAATAAATAATACAGAATATAAAAAATTATAATCAATTGTACTTTTAAAATTTTTATTAGCTTTATTTTCATTTCTAAACTACATTTTTCTTTGCAGTGAGGTAAGAGTCTGATTCCTTATTATATTTGCAGTATACACTGAAGGGAGTGGGCAATATTCATTGAATGAGTGAATGAGGTATTTTTAGAAGAATGTTGCTACAGTCAGTGGATAACATAGTGCTACTTTTTATGAAATGATCAAATCACTGAAATCATCAACTATCCAAATACCACAAAAAATCTGGAACTAAATAAGAAATTCCCTTGAGCAGTAGGGAAAATGAGTATGGCAAAGTTTACTTACATGGTGCAGGCTAGCTGGAGCTTATTTGGTGTTAGGCATTAACTTTACTGTATTAATGAGCTTAGTTCTTTAGTTGCCATAGAAACTAACAGCAATAAGGAGGGATAAGCATATCACGAGGGAGAAGGAAGCATGAAAGTAAATAGTGTGATATGTCATATGAATTGTTGTGGATAAGTGCTCTGAGAAATAATTCAATTATTTTATCAAATATAATTTTTAGGGGATTTGTATTTTGCAAACATTTCCACCAAGAATTGTTCCCAAAGTAAAGTTCATTATCAGTAGGAGTCAGCTTCAGTAATCTAGACATGATGATTGTAAGAATTCCTTACAGCTGTAAAACATTTTGACATTGTTAAATGACATTATAAGATCCATGGATGATAAACATTATGATTTGCAATTTAAAGAGTGAGAGGATAGGCCCCCACACCATAACTTGGTCAAAAAGTCATAAACTAGTAAACAACATAGCCAAGACTCAATTTCATGTATTCTGCCCCCCAGATTATTCTATTTCATTTTATTATAATGATAAATATTCAATACTTTATCCCATATCGCTCTTGAAATGATATAACTCTCTTTGGGGTCCATGTGTCTACAAAGTGAGAGCTTGACTGGAATGCACCGAGTATGATCATTGCAAAGGCCATGTATATTTTAGGGTTACAAGGAAATCAACTGCCATAATTCAGAGCTGTACTTTGAAAGCTATTATCTTCAGTCCCTGCTGCTGCTGCTGCTGCTGCTAAGTCGCTTCAGTCGTGTCCGACTCTGTGCGACCCCATAGGCGGAAGCCCACCAGGCTCCCCTGTCCCTGGGATTCTCCAGGCAAGAACACTGGAGTGGGTTGCCATTTCCTTCTCCAACGCATGAAAGTGAAAAGTGAAAGTGAAGTCGCTCAATCGTGTCCGACCCTCAGCGACCCCATGGACTACAGCCTTCCAGGCTCCTCCGTTCCTGAGTTATTATTAATTTCAGATGTCCATTCGGTACTCTGGACATTATCCAGTGCATGCATCACTTTCCCTGAGGGCTCTTTATAAGAAGCTGTTTGCTCATTAACAGCTAGCTAGAAGTGCTGGGGAATTAGCACCCTCAACCAATTACTGATGCAAGTGAGTGTATAAATATGCCAGCTCTCTCAACCTTCAAGTGATATGCAAGAGTTTTCCTGGGACTCCCTGAAGGATTAAGCTTCAGTTGTCCAGTGTGCTGACTGGCTTAACTCAACTCATATTGATGGTCTTCCCACCTTGGACACTGTTTTGTTGCCTATAGGTCATCCCTGTACCTTCCACATAGACCTTCTGCACTCAAATCCTTTCCTCAATCTCCTTTTGGAGGAACTCTTGAGAACAAACATACCTGGAGTAATTATTATGCTTTAACTACATCACTTCATCTGTTCACTCACAGAAAAAAAATTTGAAATATAACAATAACTGATACTTTGACACTTATTAGAGGACAGCTGTGTTTCCAAACGTTTTAATGTTTTTCCTTACTTACTACATAGGGCCTAAAAGTGAAAGTGAAAGTCACTCAGTCGTGTCCGACTCTTTGCAACCCCATGAACTATACAGTACAGGTCCATGGCATTCTCCAGGCCACAATACTGGAGTGTATAGCCGTTCCCTTCTCCAGGAGATCTTCCCAACCCAAGGATCAAACCCAGGTCTCCCGCATTGCAGGAAGATTCTTTACCTGCTGAGCCACCAGGGAAGCCCACATTGGGACTATGAGGTAGTAATTATTATTGTTCTCATTTTACAAAATAGGACACTGATGCTTGGAAATGATAAGGAAATTAGTAAAGGTCTCTGGGCTTGACAGTGATGGAGCCAGCTGATCCAGGGATCGAACCCAGATCTCCTGCATTGCAGGCAGATGCTTTACCAGGGAAGCTAATGCTACAGCCTGGTTATTAATCTTTTAGAAATTGAATTGATTCATGCGCGTGGATAGGTGCCTTGCGAGAGGAGTCTGAATAGAAGGAAGCAGCTCTTTGTCAGCAGGCAGTGCACAGAGAGATGGGTTTCTTCTTTGAGGGACCCACCTGCAGCCACCTACATTCTACTGCCTTGAATCCTTATCTTTTAGAGGTCAGAAAGGCAGCAACTACTTTTTGTGTCAGTTTGAATGTGTAAACATTTAACTGAATTGGCTAAGCCTAGAAAAGCATGATTTCTCCCTGTTCCCTTCACTATAAGGGAATTGGTGATTAGAATAAATTACTCTGAAAATAGCTCCATCCCATTTGTTCAAACAATTAAGCCCATCAATGAAGTTAATTTATGAGAGGAATGACACACATGTTGGCAAATTGTTCTATTCCTCTTGGCAGCCTTCATATTTTCTCATCTCCTTTTTTTACCTTCCTTTCTGCCTTTATTTGCTATTTATGCTGTCACTTCTCAGTGTCTTTGGGGAGCTGATGTTTCCTACAGCAATTTATTTTTTTTTTCCATCTCTAAATTCATGCACAGATCTATTTTGTCTCCTTGCTTATAAGGACATATTTACCCTCTCCTCTTCTACATTTTGGTGATGACCATTTGATTCCTTATCTTCTGAATTCTACTTGATACAGTCATTTTTTATTAAATATCCCTCATCCTTCTTGCATTCTAGTATTGATATGGCATAATCAGATAGAGTTCAGTGAGTAAAATAGAAGCAAATAACTCCTGCACATACAAAGGACAGAAAATAATTGTTACTTTAAAAGGCAACTGTGCTTTAAACTATATGGAAGAACAATTCCTTCTAGGAAGGCACTTGTCTTTTTTCTTAGGAAAAAAAAAAAACAAAACTCTCTTTGGGTTTATCTGGTTATGAAAAGCAAAGTCTTCCATCTTTTGTCCTATTCCCCATTGCTATGCTAAGAGACTTAGATAAGTGAAAGCAGGAATTTTAAGTATGACTCTGATTGCTGGTCAGGGGTGGACAGGAACTTTGGGCAGGGGATCCTGTGACTTGGAGAAGATGGAGGAGAAATATTACAGTAGGGGGAAAAAAAAAAAAAAAGCCAAATCCAGTCAGCAGTGAGGTGGGGCTGAAGGTACAGGAAAGCCAGTAAGATGATCCTGGTTAGAAAATTTCCAGGGAGCTTTAAGAGAATAGAGTCTCATGTTCAATATTCAGTTTTGCCTCCTCTGCATTCTACCAAAACACCTTCTGTAATCACTAAACATTAGTCAAAAACGTACTCCACACTGCCTTGTGTTAGCAGTGTTTGGAGGACTAAAGCAAAAGGGTCAAGGGCCCATGTGGGGAACAAGGGATCAGAGAGAGAATTATAACTACTGGATGCATGCCAATATGTGAGTGACTAAGTGATGAGTGGTAAGTTGCTCAGTTGTGTCCAACTCTTTGTGACCCCATGGACTGTAGCCTGCCAGGCTCCTCTGTTCATGGAATTCTCCAGGCAAGAATATTGGAATAGGTTGTCATTTCCTTCTCTAATGCCAGTATGTGAGGTGATAGAAGTTCAATGAGAACAGAAATTTGTGGCACACGGTAGGCAGAACTTATTTGAACTCCCTACCACAGATGCATACCCTGCACAGAGAATCAATTCTTCACTTCTAAGCAAAAGCAAGGTTTTAAAAACATGAACCTCATTATGTCATTTCCTATGAAGGACCCTTTTGAAGCTTTCTGGAAAAAAAAAAAAAAACTTCTTAAAATAATTTGCATGTCATTTTAAGATCCTATTTGTCTCTTTAGCCTCATCTTGCAGCAAGCTTTTTCTCCATATTTGTTATAGTAATAAATATGAAGCATTCCTTCCAACTTGCCATGATCCCCTTCACCACAGCACCATTGTATATGTTGCTCCACCTTCCTGGAGCATGTTTCTCCTTTCAAAAGGTGATCCTTCCTTATCTTTTAGTAGCAACTTAAGTGTTGCAACTGAAGTATCCCTTCTTCAGGAATCTGTCCTTGGTCTCTCTGACCATGCCTCTCTCAAAGCCCTGTGCACCTCTTCTTCACTATCCCTGCCCCAGTTGTAACCTCACAATGGTTTGTGGGATTGATTGATTAATTAATGCCTATCTCCCCCACTAGTTGCAAAGTTCCACTCAACAGGCACATCTGACTTTGATGAGAGTTTTATCCCTAAGGTCTTATCTAATACATATAATCTCATAGTCCCTCAGTAAACATTTTCTGGAAGAAGCAAGATGGGAGAAGGGAGAAGGGAAGGAAGGAAGAAAGAAAGGGGATAAACATTGATCAGAGGACTTAAAAGTCTTCTCTGCCTGGTGATACTTAAAAAGTGTTTGGAAGATTTTGATTCCCTCTGGTTCTTAGAACTGCCTGAGGGTCCTGTTTCAGAGAAAATGAAAACATTTACCAAAATTGACAGTTAAGGAAAGTTCTTTTCTATTTGGTTAAGCTTTATCCTGGGATGATGACGACGATGATGATGATGGTGATGGTGGTGAGGTGGTGGTGAAGGTGTATAAAATTCATTTTGATCACCCTTCTCAAACTCTTTGATGTGTATGTATATGTGTACATGCGTCTGTGTGCATATACGAAAAAAGTACTTCTTCTCCAACTACAGTCACTTAGCAACAAGCTAAAGACCATGTGAATTAAAAAAAATTATCTCTTGGTCTGTTTGACTGACACTTCTGCTCAGGAAAGAGAACATTTTGGCAAGAGCAAGGAACACATGTGAACAGTGATCTAATGACTTCTTCTTTCCCATGTTTTACTTTTTTGAAACAAACTCTTTTTCTTGGGCTCTAGCTGACTGTTAGGGTATTTTATCCTGAGGCACTAACTATGGAGTTGGAGTCCTGGATTAAGACTGGCTAGAACATGACTGAAGCGACTTAGCAGCAGCAGAGCACAGATAGACCTAGAGATTATCATACTAAATGAAGTGAGCCAGCAGAAAAAGCCAGAAAGCATATCACTTAAATGCGGAATCTTAATAAAATGATACAAATGAACTTATATACAAAACAAATAGACTCATAGACATGGAAAACAACCTTATGGCTATCAAAGGGGAAATTGAGGGGAGGGATAAATTAATGAGGTTGGGACTAACAGATACACACTACTATATATAAAATAGATAACCAACATTGGCCTACTGTATAGCACAAGGAACTATATTCAATATTTTATAATAGACTATAATGGAAAAGAATCTGAAAAGAATATATGTATGAGTATAACTGAATCACTAGGCTATACACCTGAAACTAACAAGACATTGAAATCAACTATACTTCAGTTTAAAAAATAAAAGTTCTTTCATGTCGTAGTGTGAAAAAAAAAAAAGAAAAAAAAAAACTGGCTAGAAATCCTAATCTGACTTCATTACTAGGTAGTTGTGTGGGTTTCGGCAAGTATTAAACCTGTTTGAGCCTCAGTTGTCCCACATTTAAAATGAATATACCAAGGCCACATCAGGGGTTTGTGGCCTCTAACTGAAATAATGTACAGAAAGCCAGCTACAAAGTAGATGTTTCAATGTTCCTCTCTTGTCTCCTGTCTGAATCCTGTTTTCTGACCTTGTTTCCATCTTTCCCAGCTTCTGGCAGAAGTGAGTTGGCTCATCAATTATTATTTCACAGAGCAGGTTCATTGCCTTTTTGTGCCATGAAAAATAGGAAAAGAAAAATAACATTAATAATCTTTAATTGACCCTCCTGAGAAGGATCGGATGCCAGGACGGAATTTTAGGAACACATTCAAACCCAAGGAGCTGAAGCTAGATATTAAAATCTTGTGCATGCAGAGAAAGGAGAACTCTCTGTGACCCAGGACATCTTTTGGTTCATGGTCAAATGCATCATCTCTGAGAGCAACTGCATTGTTTAGATTCCTGTTTTACTCAGGGAACAAACAGTGCCCCTGGCTTCTCCCCTAGCAGTACTTTCTCCCCCTCTTTTCTGGAAGCTGCCAGAGGGGGGCTTACCAATGTCAGTCACAATTCTCAAAGAGATTGTATTGTATTCTTTTCCAATGTTTGTTCTCCTTCTAGGATTCCTACCACAAGAGCTCTCTTCTATTTGCAGTGACCTGTCCAACCTGTAGGAAGCAGACAAATGTCACTTTGCCCTGATTTCATCCCGGCTTCTCTTTCTCTCATTCAGAAGCACTATAATTCCCCAAATTGAATTTGGAATGAGACACCATTCACTGACCGTGGGGACAGTAAATATATGCATAAATAGAATCAAACCTCTTTTCTCAAGCAATTTGTCTTCACTCTAGCCTGAAATTGTCTTTTAAAGCTGGAGAACAGGCTTAATTTAGACTCCAACTCAATAGATAGTGCTTGGGGGATTAAATATCTTAATGATTCACCAGAGGAGAAGTATGTTTGTAAAAATGCGACTAGGAAGGGAGATGAGGTTATTATATCCTTGTCGAGTAGTGGTCAGGAGAGGAGCAACTGAGATCTGAGCTGGAGTACACGGGCAAATTCTAGGTGGGTTAAAATGGAATCTCTGCAAAATACTATCATCTTCAATTTTCTGCACCAAGAACCTCTAAGTTTATGACTATTATTACCCCTGTTCATTTTACAGATGAATTCTGAATGGAGTTCAAGGTGATTAAGTAATGTGTTGGGGGTCTTAGAGTTGTTAAGTGATAAGAGACACAGTTTGCAGAAGAACCATCTGATTTAGACAATGCTAAAGTTCAAGCTTCTAGCCAAACACTCCACTCCACTGTGTTCCTTAAATTAGTGGCTGCTACTAAGTCACTTCAGTCGTGTCCAACTCTGTGCAACTCCGTAGACGGCAGCCCACCAGGCTCCCCCATCTCTGGGATTCTCCAGGCAAGAACACTGGAGTGGGTTGCCATTTCCTTCTCCAATGCATGAAAGTGAGAAGTGAAAGTGAAGTCGCTCAGTCATGTCCGACTCTTAGCGACCTCATGGACTGGAGCCTACGAGTCTCCTCCGTCCATGGGATTTTCCAGGCAAGAGTACTGGAGTGGGGCGCCATTGCCTTCTCCATATATTAGTGGAGGCATACATAAAATGATAGCTAAGAATGCCAGAGATGTGGGATGAGTGTGAGAAAGCTGAACAATCCACAAACACTGAGGGCATCTCTGAGGAAGTTCTATTTAGCATAGCAGTCTAAGGCACTGGAAACTTGTCTCAAGATCACTAGGATAACTGAAGCCTGTATCCTGTTGTAATTTGCCATGCCAATGAAGGTTGATGAGGTTGTATATCAGATAAAAACTTCTGATCCCGCTCATACTTTTATCCCAGTGTCAAAAGTGTCCCATTCACTTTTTCCCAGTGAAATCCGGAAGATGCTAGGATTTTTCTTACAGAGTTCTTTTGTCATCAGGGAATGTTTTAACATGACATATTTGGCATTACATGAAAAGTCTTCAAGTGTTTCTGCTTTTAATTTTAAAATGTTATTTATTCATTCATGCATCCATTCATTCATCCAACATCTTTTTATTGAATATCTTCTGTACCCAGGCACTATATATGTGGCCATCACTTGGTCTTCTCATTCTGGACACCATCTGCTTTGTATTAAATATATGAATCACTCTAACTCTAGCATCCTTCTGAAGTTGGCTACAACAGCTGCCTCCACATTTGTGGAAAAGTAGATACGGTAACTCAAAGGCAAACCAGTTATTTAAGCTTCTTAGTGCTCATATCTATACAAGAGAAGTAGGTAGAAATGAGCAGCTTACACTCGATGGGTTATCAGATGTTTTCTAGTTCTCAGGTCCTTTAATCTAGCAGCTTTGTTCTTAGTTATACTCAGCAAAGAATCTTCTGAGTTCCCTCAGGTTTGAAGGTATTGGGGGTTTCATTTACAACAGGAACAGTTTGGATGCATTTTCTCGCATCTCTAAAGTTCTGTGATTTTAACAAACCTCAGCTCCACTTAGCTCCAGGGCACCTCTTTGGGGGAGAGAAGAGAGATGGCATGTCTGATATATTCACTGATTCTGAAGAGGCCTTGCTTGTCTCATTGGAGCTTGGGAAGACTGCTTTCATTGTGAGCCAAGCATATGTCATGACCCTCTTTTCCCTCATGGGAGGCAGTGTTGAGTAAAAGGAACTTGGAGCAGGAGTTCCAGCCTCAGATAGCCTGGGGTTGATCAAGATTTCTTTCTTGCTGGAGTGCCCTGAGACAGGTTATTTCACCTCAGTTTCTTCATCATAAAACTGAGCTGATAGTAATTTACAGAATGTAGTGATAACTAGAAGCAACAATACCATAGATCACTTAGAACAGAGCCTGGATCCTAGGGAGCAGTCAATAGCTAATAGTTATTATTTTGTTGAGTAAAAGCAGTTGGTCAAATGTTGTATCCAAGTTTGGGAGCCTGTGAACCTTAGGAAGTACAGTGAGGGCCTGGCTGGCGAAGCTGGGTCAGGTTGGAGGGATGTGGGAGGGCAAGAGGCTGGGTCTGGAAAGGCCTTTGACTGTGGCTTCTAGTTCAAGCCAGTGAGCCTATTTCCAGAGTTCAGCCTGTCATTAAAAGAAGCACTGCCCTTGTGGATGGGGAACAGCCTTTTGATAGGATGGCTGTGCCTAATGACAAGGACAGAAATAGGGATAAAGCTGTGACTGAACATATCAGGCCGCATACTCATCGTATTTCTCTTTTCCTGTTTCATCCTCCTATATGTTATCACTTTGATTTTCAAAGCAACCATGGATTTAGAGAGCTTAGAATCGTAAGAGGATGCACACACACGTATAAGCACACCACACACACACAATCTGACATAACTAAACCTCATAAGAAACAGACTCTTCACAATTCAATAGATGTTAGAAGGGTCTTTAGGTGTCCCCTGTAATTTCTCATGGGAATCAGAGGAGCCTGGGTACAGTGGAGGCTGGGAATATGTGGAGAGAAAAGCTAGGCAAAGGCAAGCATTGACTTTAGCCTTCTTTCCTTTTGACTTCAAGTCGTGCTTCTCTCTTGTCAAATCATGAAGTTTTCTACAGTAAGCTAGGTGGATGGTCATTCTTCTCTTTCTTAAACATTTCTATTAACAATAATCTCAATACTTCTTATGACAACTCATTCTATTGCTGGTAGCTCAAGGAGCATTCAACCGCACCTCTGGGCTTCTGCTTTTCAGTAAGCCACAAGTGTAACAGTGATGGGAAAGGTCAACTCTTTATCATTGACACACAGTTCTAGCTCAGTTTAGATCTTGGGTGCTCAGATCCAGCAGCAAACCTTTCTTCAACTTTCTTATTCTTCTTTAGTGCTGCCAAATCACCACCATTGAACCTGAACAGACTAAGGGGCTGGTCCAAGACGAATAGCTGCATCTTGATATTGCTGCTGCCTTCCTTATTACTACTCTTCTCCTGAGGACTACAGTTCTTTCTGTGCCAATTAGAGGTGTTTTTTTTTTTTTTCTCCCTATAATCATTCTTGACCCCACAAGAAATACTTTTGTTTTTTCTCCTTTAGAGCTCTCTGTAGAAACTTATACCATGTTCCCAAGGAGAGGTCTAGAGGTCTTCTGGTGAAGGTAATATCTTAGGTTGGATGATTAGTTTCTTTGACCTATACCAAACTTATGTATCAAGACAAGCCACGTTGTCCTTAATCTCCCGACCTTGAGTAGCCTACCTTTGCCTTCTCAATGCTTCCCAACTTGGTCATAAAGCGGTTGAGCAAATATTCATCTCCTCTTCTTTAGCCAAAGAGCTCTCAATTAAAATTATTCAAGATATTCATCTATTGCTGTCTCTTTCAAATGGTCTTACTCTGTACTTATGGTTTGAAAAAAGAAAAATCCTGATTGTAAGTGTTAGCCCATCAGAGAAATTTGTCCAGATTTCCCGATTTTGATCTTGATATATTCCTGGCTCTTCAACTCTCTAATTCTCTTGCTTAGAAGATCATTTGGTGTTTTTCTCTAACACTGTCCTCAGATAAGAGACTCATCTAACTTTATATTGGAGCAGAATGGAAGACAAGCTCTCTTTCCTTGGCTCTGTCTTTGAGAATCCTGATATCCTCTTGCCCTTTGCCTAGGAAAGAAGAAATCTAATATACAACTCAGAGTTCCCGTCCTTATTTCTCTACTATGGATAAAAACACAGATTAGACCCAATGTACAATTTTTCCATTAATATAAAGACAAACCCATCACTTGATAACATCTGTTAGTCTTAGGTCTGTTTCATGGAACAGTAGACATACCATTCCTTAAGTATTAATTTGGCAAAGGACAAGAGTCAAGGTAAATTCATCCAAACCTAAGGTGACTCATGTTCGCCATAATGAGGTGTTCAATAGCTTTTAATTATACACTGTAGTCCTCCAATGGAATTTAAAGACAATGTGAAAGAGTATCAGCCAGTTTGGCATTGGATAAAGGTATACTTCCACTGCCCTGTTTGTCAGTGGATACATCTTAGGCAGACACATTTACCACTGACTGGGTCTGGGCAATGGGCTGTATAAATGGTGCATATCTCTCTGGGCCAAAGCATCCAAAAACTTGTGAGTATATTGTCCGGATTCTGAGTGAGTCCCTGCTGGAGCACAGCTTCTCCAGTCACTCAACTTGCAAAGGAGTTTATAGGTACACAAAGAGAAATCTTCATTGCATTATGCCACTGAAATTTCAAGCCTAACTTTTCTCAATACAGCTTAGCTTACCATGACTGGTACAACATCTTTGTCCCAGTGCTAAATAAAATTGGCCCCTTGACTTATGTCATTGTAGTGGAGTTTCTTGGGGCTCCATGAGACCCTGAATGTTGAACCCTGAAAAGCCCTCTTTGAAAAAGAAAAGAACAAGAGGGTACTATATGGGTAGTGGGGGCTTAGGAAGAACTTTTAGTAATCAGGGTCCTCCTGATCACAGATGTCTTCTTTTCTGGCAGTGGCCTTGTCAGATACTCTGGTTCATTTCTGGGCTGCTGGGATGAAATGCAAGCTTAGAAGAGAAATTTCATATTGTTAATTCCTTGGCATAGTGAACAGATGCCTTTGAAAGAAACTGGAATGCCTGAGATGGGATCTGGAATTGAACATTTAACAGACCTGTATTCTCTGTGGAACCTTCACAGATACAGCCAGGCTTCGAGTCTCCAGCCCTGGTTTTTGCCTATCAGGAACTTCTCTTGCATAAGAGCTACTTCAGTAGCTACTGAACCTACTGAATTTTCTACTCAGAGTTATTGATATAATCTGATATGTGTCTTCTCCCTTCTTTCCTCTCCTCAGGAAGATTTATCAGGCAATCTCTGGAACTGCCATTAACAAGTCTTGGATTGCCTGTCTTGGGAGGGAAAGAAAACCAACACTTATTCAATACCTACCACAATACACAAAACGTGTTTGGCATGTTCTAATCCCAACAGGAAGTATAGCAAGAGCCAGATATTGAAATTGAGCAGAACCCTGCAGGGTCTTCCCAGGAACAAGCCCCTGTCCTGTGTCCACACCTCTAGCTTATAGACAAGCTTTAGCCTCCTCGGCCCTCCCTGAATTCCAAAAAACAAATTTATTCAGAGAAGTGAAAAAATTCCCAGATGGTGTTTGTGGTAAAGAACCCACCTGCCAGTGCAGGAGACATAAGGGACACAAGTTTGGTCCTGGGTTGGGAAGATCCCCTGGAGGAGGGCATGGCAACTCATTCTCACCTGGAGAATCCCATGGATAGAGGAACCTAGTGGGCTATACTCCATAGGGTTGCAAAGAGTTGGTCATGACTGAAGTGACTGAGCATGCACACACATGAAAAAATTCAGAAATGAAGAAAAACAGTCAAGTAAGACAAAATAATGATAGTTTAGCTATGAAACAAAATCGAAGACCTTTGGTTCTTCCTCACAGGTTCTAGATAATATCCTGAGCCATATCCTTGAGTTATTTTCCAGATGTTAAAACCCCTACCACCTGAAGGAAATTAACATGCTGACCACAAGCATGTAGACCCCAGAGTGGTTGAAACCAGAAGATTGATGACTGAGATCCTTGAAACTTCACCCTACCATCTCACTATCAACCAGAGAACTGTATATGAGCGGACAACACATTCTGTGACCCCCCCACCCCCATACTCTCTTACTGTCTTTAAAACACTTCCCTGAAAGCCATCATGGAGTTGGTGTCTTCGGAGCATTAACTGACCATACTCCTTGCTTGGTGCCTTGCAAGAAGTGCTATACTTTCTTTCACCACAGTCTGATGTCATCAGATTGGCTTTGCTGGACATTAGATGAGCAAATCCAAGTTTGGTCCAGTAACCAAATCACAGATTAGAAGAAACAAAGGACTTTGGTGTCTTAGAAATTATGTTCAGAGTCCCAGCTCTGAACTGCTAGCTGTGTAACCCAAAATGTATCTCACTGAATCTCCTGCCATGACTGCCCAAGCAGCTAATAATACCTCCCAGGCTGCTGCTGGGAGGATGATGCACTGTGTCAAATTATGTGGTCTCTGGAACATACTAAGTACTCAATAGTCTTCCCAGATGACCTATGAGAAATTTCTTGTTAAAAATGAATTTATGGCCTAGAGATATTGCATATCTTACCCTAGATTACCTAATGCAGAGCAAGCCATCAAACTAGGTCAGTTTGCTTCCAATTTAAATATCATTAGAATGACAGCATTGAATGGATATTACATAAATCATATGCCCTAAAAAGCCTAACGTATCTACTATATCACCCTTTAAAAAATAATTTGCTATATCTTTATTTGAAAATAAAAATATAACATCTTTGCATATTGAAGAACTCTGAAGTGAAGTGAAGTGAAAGTCGCTCAATCGTGTCCGACTGTTTGTGACCCCATGGACTATACAGTCCCTGGAATTCTCCAGGCCAGAATACTGGAGTGGGTAGCCTTTCCCTTCTCCAGGGAATCTTCCCAACCCAGGGGTCGAGGCCAGATCTCCTACACTGCAGGTAGATTCTTTACCAGCTGAGCCACAGGGGAAGCCCACTGAAGGCATTCATCAAAGGGTTCACACTAGTAAAAAGCATTCATGAATGGGTTCACACTAGTAAAATAAATTTACTTCATGGTAGTGGTGATTTAGTTGCCATGTCATGTCCAGCTCTGGTGACCCCATGGACTATAGCCTACCAGGCTCCTCTGCCCATGGGATTCTCCAAGCAAGAATACTGGAGTGGGTTGCCATTTCCTTCTCCAGGGGATTGTCCCAACCCAAGAATCGAACCCAGGTTTCTGCATTGCAGGCAGATTCTTTATCAACTGAAGTATGAGGAGAGTCCAAATTTGATTTGAAGCAGAGAGAAAAATCTGTTGTTTTTTAATTTCCTTTTTATATTGAGAGGGGAAATGTAAAGCTATTTTATAAATCTTGCAATTAATAGACATGTGGTCCATCTTACTATCATTTCTGGGCAGACAAGACAAAGAGGGAACTGTATCTTATGGACTAATTGTCTTTCCCTGTGGGAAAATGGTAATTGGAGTGTCAGTCCAACTGTGATTCCTAGGAAGTAGTATACCATCTACCCCAGGAGGCCCAAAAGACTGTGTTTGCTTGATCATCAAAGATTGAAATGTTCTTAGAGGACACTCAGTATTGAAGGAGGTAATAAATTCTAGGGCTCTTCAAATTCTTTCTGGGTAACCACAAACAATTCGGTGCTTTACTATAAAAAGCAGAGCTTTCTATTTCGATTAAATTGAGCTGTTTTACACAGCATCTCATGGAGTCTTTTACTTCCTCTGTCTTTAATGTTTTCTTAATAAAATCACACATTCAATTATTTAAAAGAGCCAAGAACCAATAGGGGATTTGCTGACCCATTGCTTAAAGCTTAGAAATCCAATTTGCCTTTCCTTTATTGCTAGTTGATCAGACCTAGGTTGAAGGTGATGAAAATTATTGGACATTTTAGAATCATTTTAAAGAGCTGAGAGATTTGGCTCTCCAAGTCTCATCTATACCTGAATAGAATGAATTTCATTATTGATGCTATCACAATTGGCATTTCCCCAGGCTTGCATTTCTTCTATCTCCAGATTCATTACCTTTTTTCAAATTGCTAATGTACTAATGTACTGAGTTCTGGCAATTTCCACTGTGATTTTTGTCTATATAAGAATTTTCAGACATGCTGTGCATTAATCCATTACCAGCTGTTAAACTAGCCTGGAAAGATGGACAGTCAGTGTGACTTGTTAGTATTTGCATCTTTTAAAAACATGTCTAGTTTTCCTAAAACAATCACATGCATTTCACTTAAAGAAAATGGGCACATAATTATTAAAGACACCTGATTTTTCCAAGCAAAGACTTAAGAATATTAAGTTGAAACTTTTTTCAATGACTGAATTTTTATTCAATACTCAAAACGAACATAACCTTTTCTCCACAGTATAGTATGTTAATTATTTGTAAATTTAATTCAATTTTAATTTCAATGCAGAGCAGCATCTCCCTTTAAACTTTCCAGAAATATATAAATATAATGTTTTAAATATCAACTTGACTTTTTCTAAGTTGACTTATTTTCATTTTTTAGAGCAGAGAAAGATTTATTGCAGGGCCATGAAAGGAGATGGGTGACCTATGCCTACCTCTACACCCAAACCTGAATTTCTCAAAGGATTTCAATAAAGCATTTTTAAATATGAATTTATTTATTTTAATTGGAGGCTAATTACTTTACAATATTGTATTGGTTTTGTCATACATCAACATGAATCCGCCATGGGTGTACATGTGTTCCCCATCTTGCACCCCCCTCCCACCTCCCTCCCCATACCCCCTGAGTCATCCCAGTGCACCAGCCCTTTTTAAATGCCAGGAGAGGGAGAGGGATCACAAGGGTGTGTGATCAACTTGTGCACAATTCTCTGAATGGTTGATGTTGAGGCAACACAGTGGTTTAAGTTTATCGATCCTTAGATGCCAGTAGTTGTGGGAGCTATTATCAAGCAGCTAATTTCTTCCATTTGGTTTTAAGCATCTAAAAACTCAAGTAATATGCATGATATCCGATTATCTGGGTACTTCAAAGAGGAGCTAAAGCAGAGGATATGGAAGAGGGGTCTGTCCCAATCAGGCCCCATAGAGTCCTGCTCAATTAAAAGCCCCCCTTTTTCTTTGATGCTGCTCAATACTGAGGAGGATAGGTGGTGGACAAGAAAAGGATAAAGATGTTAGTTCTAAACTTGACACAGGAACCTATAAGGTCCTGCTTGGTTTCACCAACAGACACTGCTTTGAGAATGGCTGGTGGTGTCCAAGTGTGATACAGCTTGGGAAATTTGAGTTCTTGACAGGAGAGTGTTTGAAATCACACCCACAATGACCACCGAGTTTTACCTCTGATTTGTGAACAACCATAGCTACGCCATTTTGACTTTCAATAAGTTAACACTTTTATTAAATAATTTCCCCTGATATTAAGCAAATTTGTTTCACCAAGATTCATTCCAACACAGTGATGGTTCAACTAAACTCCATCCTAGAAATGTAGCTGATGGAAAATGATAGTCACATGGTATATATTTAAAGCAAAATGCTGGATAGTAACTTTGTTCTTTACAGTTATTAATATATTAAATTATCATAGAGTGCTACTAACAGCTCTTGAACCAATCATGCTGAATTTTAATAGACATATTGGATAGGGAAATTGCTCTATTTACAAAGTTATGGAGATAGCAGGATGCTGGTTCAGGAAAAATGTCTTACAAAGTAATGATGATCCTTACTAGCTGCATGGCCATCACATTTCTTAGTAAATTAGAAAAGTTTTTCACAATCCTGGGTCCAAATTACTTATGATCTTCATGCCAGCACTTGATATGTATGCTCTATCCTTCAGCCAAATGAAATATATTTCAGTTCTTTGAAGAAAGTGTTTTAAAAATCATTTTTCAACTCTACCTCTCTATTAGCTGTTATCAACACATTTTTTACAGTTCTTTTAACAGTCACTCTATGCTTTGTGAATGCATGCTAAGTCACTTCAGTCATGTCTAACTCTTTGAGACCTTATGGCCTGTAGCCTGCCAGACTCCTCTGTCCTTGGAATTCTGCAGGCAAGAATACTGGAGTGGGTTGCCATACCCTCTTCCAAGGGATCTTCCTGATCCAGGGATTGAACCTGCATCACCTACATTAGCAGGCCAGCTCCTTATCACGAACACCACCTGGAAGCCTATCACTCTCTACTAACTGGTTCTCAAAATGTGGTTCCCAGACCAGTGGCATCAGCTGCGCTGGTTTACCTAGGAACTTGTTAGATGTGCAAATTATCTGGTCCTACCCCTGGTGGTAAAGCTCAGAAATCTGCATTGTAAGCCCTTTAAATGAGTCTAATTTATGCTGAAGTTTGAGTATCACTGCCTTATATCATACCTTTTGCTTTCTCTCTGTATTTTACCCTATATGTTCTGTATTTCCTCCCTTTTGCCTTGTTAAAAAAAATAACATAAAAAACAAAACAGAAAGCCCAGTTTTTTTTTTTTTTTTTACTTTTAAAATTTTTATTTTAACTTTAGTTTACTTTACATTACTGTATTGGTTTTGCCAAACATTGACATGAATTCACCACGAGTGTACAAGCGTTCCCAAACATGAATCCCCTCCCACCTCCCACCCCATGCCATCCCTCTGGGTCCTCTCCTTGCACCAGTCCCAAGCATCCTGCATTCTGCATCTGACATCAACTGGCGATTCGTTTCTTGCTTGATAGTATACATGTTTCAATGCCATTCTCCCTTCTCATCCCACCCTCTCCCTCCCTCTCTCCCCCAGAGTCCAACAGTTCACTCTATAGATCTGAGTCTCTTTTGTTGTCTCGCATACAGGGTCATCATCCCCATCTTTCTAAATTCCATATATATGCGTTAGTATACTGTATTGGTGTTTTTCTTTCTGGCTTACTTCACTCTGTATAATCGGCTCCAGTTCCATCCATCTCCTTAGAACTGATTCAAATGTATTTTTTTTAATGGCTGAGTAATACTCCATTGTGTATATGTACCACAGCTTTCTTATCCATTCATCTGCTGATGGACATCTAGGTTGTTTCCATGTTCTGGCTATTATAAACAGTGCTGCGATGAACATTGGGGTACATGTGTCTCTTTCTATTCTGGTTTCCTCGGTGTGTATGCCAAGCAGTGGGATTGCTGGGTCATAAGGCAATTCTATTTGCAATTTTGCTTGCTTCATCTATAATGCCTTTCTTAATTTCTCCCTTCTCTGAATTCCCTTAGAATTAAAATTATAAAAACCATTATAAGGCATATCCCTATTAAACTTTGCTTTATAGTTAATTGGCAGCATCTATTATCTTCCCTTCCGGAGAAGGCAATGGCACCCCACTCCAGTACTCTTGACTGAAAAATCACATGGGTGGAGGAGGCTGGTAGGCTGTAGGGGTTGTGAAGAGTTGGACATGACTGAGCGACTTCATTTTCACTTTTCACTTTCATGCATTGGAGAAGGAAATGGCAACTCATTCCAGTGTTCTTGCCTGGAGAATCCCAGGGATGGCGGAGCCTGGTGGGCTGCCATCTATGGGGTCGCACAGAGTTGGCCACGACTGAAGCGACTTAGCAGCAGCAGCAGCATTATCTTCCCTTCAGTAATACAACCTCCCAGAAGACAGGCACTCTGTCCTTATATTCAGCATGTAAGTCCCTGATAGCTCAGATGGTAAAGAATCTGCCTGCAATGCAGGAGACCCTGGTTCAATTCCCGGGTTGGGGAGATCCGCTGGAGAAGGGACAGGCTACCCTCTCCAGTATTCTTGGGCTTCCTCTGTGGCTCAGTCGGTAAAGAATCCCCCTGCAATGTGGGACCTGGGTTCATTCCCTGGGTTGGGAAGATCCCCTGGAACAGGGGACAATGACCCACTCCAGTATTCTGGCCTGGAGAATTCCATGGACTATATAGTCCATGGGGTAACAAAGATTCAGACATGACTGAGCAACTTTTACTTTCACAAACCAGTACTTGGTCTTCTATTAATAACTGATTGCTTGTCAGATCTTGTTTCTGACACAGAGCCTCTACTACCATAGACTCATTTTCCTTCTGAAACTTGCCTAATATTGTGCTTCCTCTGCAATATTTATTCCTCCCTCTATGCTATGTATTTCTTATTATACTCCTACTCAACTTAACCTCCTCTTCAGTTCAGTTCAGTCGCTCAGTTGTGTCTGACACTTTGCGACCCCATGAATCACAGCATGCCAGGCCTCCCTGTCCATCACCAACTCCCGGAGTTCACTCAGACTCACGTCCACTGAGTCCGTGATGAGATGCCATCCAGCCATCTCATCCTGGGTCGTCCCCTCCTCCTCCTGCTCCCAATCCCTCCCAGCATCAGAGTCTTCCAATGAGTCAACTCTTCCCATGAGGTGGCCAAAGTACTGGAGTTTCAGCTTTAGCATCATTCCTTCCAAAGAAATCCCAGGGCTGATCTCCTTCAGAATGGCCTGGTTGGATCTCCTTGCAGTCCAAGGGACTCTCAAGTCTTCTCCAACACCCCAGTTCAAACATCAATTCTTCAGTGCTCTGCCTTCTTCACAATCCAACTCTCACATCCATACATGACCACAGGAAAAACCACAGCCTTGACTAGACGGACCTTAGTCAGCAAAGCAACGTCTCTGCTTTTGAATATGCTACCTCGGCTGGTCATAACTTTTCTTCCAAGGAATATGTGTCTTTTAATTTCATGGCTGCAGTCACCATCTGCAGTGATTTTGGAGCCCCAAAAAATAAAGTCTGACACTGTTTCCACTGTTTCCCCATCTATTTCCCATGAAATGATGGGACAGGATGCCATGATCTTCGCTTTCTGAATGTTGAGCTTTAAGCCAACTTTTTCACTCTCCACTTTCACTTTCATCAAGAGGCTTTTTAGTTCCTCTTCACTTTCTGCCATAAGGGTGGTGTCATCTGCATCTCCTCAATCAAAATTTGTATGGATTTCTGCTTTTAGCTATAATGGGCTACCTTATAGGATACCATCCAACCCAGCAAAAACAACTGAAAAAGCTAGATAGAGTAATTAAAATAATTGATTTCAAGTTATCAGAGAGCTACCAAGACATCCACACAGAGGGGTTAAGGTCTCAGAGAAAGGAAGCACTGAGTGAACTTGATATACTACCCTGTTTTTTTTTCTGGAGACATTCACTGATTCCTAAGAATCAGAAGCCAAGAGGGTGAGATGCTGAGATGTAAGCTGCTCCTAAGAAGCTAATACATTCAAAAGAGATTTTTTTTTTTGCAGTCTCATGGGCCTATGAATATAAAAAATTGGAGTTCAAGGCTGCCATCATGTTTCACACTGATGAATTCACTTGTTACTTTATATCTTTCTGATTTCCCTGGTGGTTCAGTGGTAAAGAATTAGCCTGCCAATGCAGGAGACCAGGAGACATGGGTTTGATCTCTGGGTCGGGAAGATCCCCTGGAGAAGGAAATGGCAACTCACTCCAATATTCTTGCCTGGGAAATCCTATGGACAGAGGAGCTTAGTGGGCTACAGTCCTTGGGGTCACAAAGAGTTGGACTCAACGACTAAGCAACAGCATATATCTTTTTATGCACTGTGGACTGAATCGTATCCCCTTAACATTCATGTGTTGAAGTCTTTGCCTCCATGTGAATATATTTGGAAATAGGATCTTTAAGGAATGAACAAAGGTTAAATAAAGTCATCAGAGAAACACCCTAATTTGACATGATTAATGTCTATAAGATGAGGAGGAGACACCAGAGGTTGTCCTCTTCATGACAAAGGCAGAGGAAAGACTATGTGAGGAGGAAAGGCCATGTGAGGATACAGTGGGAAGATGGCTGTCTCCACGAGGATCTTTTAAAGCCTGCTAGCACCTTCATCTTGGGTGTCTAGCCTCTAGAACTATGAGAAAATAATCTTATATTATTTAAACAACCCAGTCTGTGATATTCTCTATGGTAGTTTGAGCAGACTAATAACATGGAAAATCTAAAGGGTGATACAGAAGTAGTAATTAAATTTCATGACAATGGTCAATATACAATAAACAGCTGACACTAAAGACACCATTTTAATAGAACCTAAAACACAAAAATAGCTAAAGATATATCTGAATAGGGATATGTAAGTTGTATAAGCTAAAAAAAACTGCAAAATACTAACGAAATCCCAAACATAAGAAATCTACCATAGTCAGGTACCAGTCTCAATATCATAAAAATAAAAGCTGTCCTCAAATGGATCTAAATAAAAATATTTGCCATATTTTGGTGAAAATGCAAAAGATTATTCTAAAATATATTTGAAAGTGACAAAAGGTCATTTGTCAAAACAACTTGAAGAGTTTGAGTCAGTCAATACTTCTTACAAAGGCATTACAACATGCAACCTAACCAATTTTCCAGCAAAGGTCTGTATAGTCAAAGTGATGGCTTTTCCAGTAGTCATGTAGGGATGTGAGAGTTGGCCCATAAAGAAGGCTGAACACTGAAGAACTGATGCTTTCAAACTATCGTGTTGGTGAAGACTCTTGAGAGTTCCTTGGTCTGCATGGAGATAAACCAGTCAGTCCTAAAGGAAATCAACTCTGAATATTCACTGGAAGGACTGATGCTGAAGCTGAAGCTCTAATACTTTGGCTACCTGATGCCAAGAGCTGACTCATTAGAAAAGACCCTGATCCTGGGAAAGATTGAGGGCAGGAAGAGAAGGAGATGACAGAGGATGAGATGGTTGGATGTCATCATCGACTCAATAGACATGCGTCTGAGCAACCTCCAGGAGATGGTGAAGGACAGGGAAGCCTGGCTTACTGCAGTCCATGGGGTTGCAAAGAGTTTGACATGACTGAGAAACTGAGCAACAACAAACTTAATCAGATGGACCAATGGATAAGAATAGAAAGCTTTGGAACAGGCTGACATATATACAGTCACTTGAACTATTCTAAAGGTGACATTTCTGTGCAATAAGTAAAAAAAAGGGTCTTTTCAATAAATGTTTTTGTACCAATATAACATCCATAAGAAAAGCCTAAATCTTGACCTTTACTTCATACCATATGCAAAACATATTTGTTTAGAATATATTTCTTTATAATTGAGAAAAAAATTGAGTTTCCAGAAGTTCACATAGAAGGATATCTTAATGTTACTGGAGAATGAAAATATTTCTTAAAGAGGCTATACAAGGAAACTATAAAGAAAAAAAATTGATACATGAGATAACATTGGAATAAAAACATTTGATCTCAGAAAAAACTATGCAGAAAGTTAAAAGACAAGCCAGGATAGAAAAAGATATTTGCAGTTCATATATCTGAAAAGAACTTTGCTCATCGAGTAATTAAATGTTTATTAACTTTGTTAAAATTTGAGCCTGTATATTAAAAATTTGCACATTTTGGTATATATGTTAAATTCAATATACAATGAAGTTAAAAAGGATGACCTTATTAGGACATCTAATACACTTTTGTATTCATTAATTTGTCAAACATTTACTGGTAACTTATAGTACACCAAAAATTTGAACCTGGCTCAGGATTTACAGTTGCAAATAAAGTGTCTCTGCTTTCATGGAGCTTGCATATAGCCTTGATTATTTGTAGCTTTCTGTGGTAGACCTGCATAAGACTGCTTAACCAGTATTATAAGCAAAAGTTAAGCAAAAGTCACTATATATTATGCAGCTGAAGAAAGTACTCCAATATGTTCACATACAGTTAGCATGGTATTCATAACAGGAGAAGGCATACGTACACACTTGCTAAGTGGCTTTAGCTGTGTCTGACTCTGTGAGACTCTATGGACTGTAGCCCCCCAGGCTCCTCAGTCCATGGGGATTCTCCAGGCAAGAATATTGGAGTGGATTGCTATGCCCTCCTCCAGGGGATCTTCTGAACCCAGGGAATAAACCCGTATCTCTTATGTCTCCTGCCTTGGCAGGCAGGTTCTTTAAGCCCAAGAGCAGGCCTAACAAAAGCTAAACCAGCCAGCATTGCTTTGAACTGGAGATCCTTTATCTACCCCTCCTGATCCATTTTTTTATCTTCTCTCTGCATCAGGAATCTGATTTGTATGGACTGCAACAAATGTCCAAAAATATGTAGCCTAATTATATAAAGTTGTATTGAAATGTGGTTACACTCATTTACATAGTATCTGTGTTTTCAAGAGAACCTGTCACTTGTAAGTTTAAAATAATTACTATCTGACTCTTAGGGGAAAAAAAAAAACAAAAAAACAAAAAAAAATGTTGAATTCTAGGTTATTTCAATGGGCTTCTTTGCCTTCTAAGTTCTAGTTGGGTTGGTAAATAGAGCACAGAGCCGGAGGTCAGAGCGTGGGAAAAGAGTCAGTTCTATCTATGCAAGACATGCTTGGTCTAGAGAAGTCTAGTCTATAGTGAAAGTGAAGTCACTCAGTCGTGTCCGACTCTTTGTGACCCCGTGGACTGTAGCCTACCAAGCTCCTCTGTCCATGGGATTCTCCAGGCAAGAGTACTGGAGTGGGTTGCCTAAGCTCTTAATTCTTCTCAGTGCTACTCTTTCTTCTTCACTCTCTTCTGGGTCAGATAACTCCATACTTTCTTCCCTCCCCATATACCAATAGTAATGGCAGCAGCTCTGCATTATCTCTTGTGATTTTCTTCTGCAGATCTTTGACAGTTGCCCCTTTATTGAACTCTCCTCCAACTATTATAACCTGTGTGAGCCATATATTTCCCATTGGAGCCCTGGCTGATTATTTTATTAAGTACTTATTCATTATCAGATGATGAGCTTCATATTCATCACATAATTTAATCAGGAGAAAACAAATCTGTGAGGTAGATTTTATTATTATTGCTCACTCTTTATAGTTGAGGCAGCCAATGTTCACATCTGACAAAGTTTGCACAACTAAACCAGCAGACCTGGGACTTGAATTCAGTGCTATTGATTACAGAGTCTACAGAGCTGAAAATATTAACCATAAATTTCATTAATTGTTATCATCTATGGTTTTCTTGAAAATATATCCTTGATTTGATGCTTAGCATTAAAGAAACTTTCTTATTTATGATTCAATTGAATCATACCACAACAGTGTATCTGATATTATTGTCTTATTATTGTGGATAGATAAACTGAAGTCAACACAAATTAAATTATTTTCTTGAGGATTCTACAAGAAAAAATTTAATACAGCCAAGTTTCTTGCCTCCAACTCTAATATTATACATAAATGTATAGTTATAATTTATCATGGATATATATATATATAT
>SJYQ01002637.1:308807-348589 GCA_006410935.1 Redunca redunca | reverse complement strand
CACCTCATGCGAAGAGTTGACTCATTGGAAAAGACTCTGATGCTGGGAGGGACTAGGGGCAGGAGAAGAAGGGGACGACAGAGGATGAGATGGCTGGATGGCATCACTGACTCGGTGGACGTGAGTCTGAGTGAACTCCGGGAGTTGGTGATGGACAGGGAGGCCTGGCGTGCTGCAATTCACGGGGTCGCAAAGAGTCGGACATGACTGAGCGACTGAACTGAAATGAACTGATACTTCCTATGTGCTAGCAATTGGTTACAAAAAAAAATCAGTAACTATGTTTAATGGAAAAAGCTGTATGTGGCTACCTTTATTTGAAAAGCTATTTGTGAATACATACTATAATGATTATCTTTTTCTATGAATTAGCTTTATTTTCTGGGGTCTTATTCAGAAGATTTCCTTCTAGGCCTATCAACAGGATGAAGGGAGTCCTGAGGAAGGCAGTTATTCCACTCTGGAGTGAAGTAATCCAGGTCTCTTCCATAGATGAGATATCTCTGGAACTAGATTGGAAAAAATTGATAAGATTTTTGACAATAGAGAGGGGGAGTGACCAGCAGGAGTGAGTGATAGAAGGTAAGACTATGCATGTCATATGTGGAGGTCTGCTCAGACTAAAATGACTGGGATGGAAGACTCACTGGAAGCAGTGGAAAAATAAAGTGTTTGCTATTGTTATGTGAGATATCTTTACATGATTTGGAGTCTTGATCCTGATATGGAGCTTAGCTAGCTTCCTCCTGACATTAGAACCATTAAGCCTTTTAATACCTTTGGTGCATAGCTTTGGCTAAGAGTCCAAAGCTCAAATGCTCTTCATTAATGCAAGAGCCAGATGTCATCTAGTATGATAGCCCTGCCAGTCCTCTAGGCTCTGGGACCATACTCACTGGTATCTGAGCCTGGGATAGACTTTCCAGCCAATATTGCCAGCATACTTGGCCAACTGTACTTTCAAAATGACAGTAGTCTGGAGAAAGAGTCTAGAGATGGTGCCTTCTGTCTTTCAGCATCTCAAGGGCTCTCAGAAATTCTCCACTTATCACAAACAATTTTCTCCATTTCCTCATCAGTGGAGACAAGTAACCAACTCTAATTTCTCCTTTGAGATTATTGCAGTCTACATCTGCTTGCTTGCTTATTTCTGCCCAGCTGGCCATTAATGGATGTGAGTTTCCTTCCAACCTGTCACGAAATGAGAAGCTATAAAGCTCTGAACTTTTCAATAGCAGGGACTTCCTGGCAAAAGATGTGTGGGTGAAGGGTGGAGGAACCAACATATATACTGACATACTCTTTAGAGGGGGTAAATAATTCAAATTTGCTGTTATTTTTCACTACAGTAGTAAAATAGATGACCAGTGTTTTGTATGCAGTAAGAATGGGAAAAAAAATCTCCTAATAAGATATGGATAAAAGCAAGGCCTCTTTTCTTTCTTTTTATGAATATTCCACCTATGTATATGTCCCCTCTCTTTATTCAAAGACTGGAAGGTTCCTTGAAGGCTGAATGACATTTTCCTTCTCTTTGCTATAAGAGCTATGTTCTAATTTCTGCCATAGCATTACACTGCACTGACATATCTATTTACTTTCCTTCCTGCCCCCCTGGGAAAGGAACATCATTTACTGATATTTGTGCTGCCCTTGGAGTAAGTAAAACTAAATGTTTCAGTGGAAATGTAAGGCCTGTCTGATCAGATCCCTGCTACATCTGTATCCCAGCACTTTCTCATTTGGGCGGTACATTAGGTTATACTGGCCTTACTCAAGATCCTTAAACTTTTTAAATGTACTATTTTTTTTTTTTTTGGTCTCTTGAATTTCTATTCTTTTTATCAAAATTTTATACTCTGAAGATCTACTTTGATGAGAATGAAATACAGATATATGTGACAATGATGATGACAGTGATGATGATGAAACTTACTGGTTTTGACTTTTCACAAATGATTAACTATTTCAATGGATTTCCTCATTTATTCTTTATATCAGTGTTATAAATATTAATAGTGTTATCTTTAATTTATAGATGAAGAAACTGAAGCAAAAAGAGAATGAGCTAAGTATTGCAGGACACACAGTGTTAAAGTTGTGTGTCTAACAAGACATCAGCTTTTAGAGACTTTGCTCTCAGCCATCTTCCTCTATTGCCTCTTGTAGTTTTTGCGAGGTAGGGGGGATCCAAGAAAAACATTTATTATTATTCTTATATTTTAATTTGTTCTGTAGCTCATTCTGGATTATTTTTTTCTCTTATTTTTCATCTGTTGCTGAGGTTCTTCATTTTATTATTTAAGTTTTTGAAGATTTTTTTAATCATACTTTTTATTTCCTTTATATACTTCTGCCTCTACATTGGCCTCTTGTGGTTCTCTGGGGATTTTTGTTTTGTTTTGTTTGCTTGATTGTTTTCCTTATTGTTCTTTTCCTGCTGTATTTATTTAATATATCTAAATCTATTTTATATACTTCTGTTTAACTTTGCTTTTTTATTTTTTCTTCTGCCTTCTACTTTTCTTCCTTTCTTTTCTTTTTTTAACATGTTTTTACTTTGTTTTGCTTTCTTTCCTTTATTCCCCAGTTGGCATTCCACTTTGGTTTTGTTTTTCAGTTTGTGTTTTAGTTTTTATTTATTTATTTATTTATTTTTTAAATTTATGTTAATTGGAGGCTAATTTGCCTCTTGTATTTTATGTGACTTTCTAGACTTTAGAAAATGTTCTGGCATACTCATGATTCTAATCTACTAGGAAAGGGCTTCTGTGATATAGAGACTTTCTATCAATCCATCATATGTAAATCTGCATATGAATGAAGGGTGAGTCCAAACCAACTCATGTTTTCTATATAGGGGGCTTGGATCTGTGCTTTGGGGATTGTCTGCAGAATCTCTCGCTGCCTTCCCTTACTCTCCCAACTATAAGAACTTGCTCAGAGTATCTTGTTGATATCAATTGCTTTACTTTTAATTTAAACTAAAATTGTCTCTCTTTATCTAGTCTCTCTTTTGATTAGATAGTTTCATTTTGACTTTTTTTTTCTAACATCTTGTTCGGAAGATGCAAGCTATATATCCCATTCTTATAGAACATATATATACTCTTAATTCTGACTCAAATCATCTGAGTTTCCAAGTCCTTGCCTGTTCAGCTGGGGAATGAAGAGATTCAGTTCAGTTCAGTCGCTCAGTCATGTCTGACTCTTTGCGACCCCATGAATTGCAGCACGCCAGGCCTCCCTGTCCATCACCAACACCTGGAGTTCACTCAAACGCACGGCCATCAAGTCTGTGATGCCATCCAGCCATCTTATCCTCTGTCATCTCCTTCTGCTCCCAATCCCTCCCAGCATCAGAGTCTTTTCCAATGAGTCAACTCTTCGCATGAAGTGGCCAAAGTACTGGAGTTTCAGCTTTAGCATCATTCCTTCCAAAGAACATCCAGGACTGATCTCCTTTAGAATGGACTGGTTGGATCTCCTTACAGTCCAAGGGACTCTCAAGAGATTAATGATGTGTATATTTTTAATTTTCAATTAAGTTGTCCTACTAAGTTTTAGAACACATTCACATTTTAGCTCAAATAGGATTGGCATTAAAATTGGCAGAACTGGTTTCCTCCATGTCCAGATATGATGGTTAACACTGTGACATTTCTCACAGCAGCCTATGGAAAAGGAGGCAGAATTGAATTGTGATTTAAAGCACATGTTTTGCAATAGAACAGTTCTGGGGTTTGAAGACAGGCTTTTCCACTTGCTAACTGTGTGTCCTTGGGAAGCTATTTAACCTCATATTAATCTATGTTTTCTTATCTAAAAAATAGGAATAATACTAGTATCAACCTTAGAGAATTATCACAAAGTTAAATGCACATGAAGTATTGGCAATAGTGCCTGAAACCCTTAAAAATGAGTAATAGACATTATTATATGGGGTTCTATATTAAAATAGTAAAGCCATAAAAGTTTTTGTTCAAGAAGAGCTAATGTTGCCTCTTTACATTTGCTATTTTGAACTCCATTTTTGTCTGTAAACAACAATTGTGTGAGTTACCGGTCAGTTTAGAGTCAGAATTAACTAGATGAAGAGTTTGGATTTTTAAATAGAGCACTAGGGACTCCCAGGTCACTGTCATCATGTATTATATTTTGGTAATAAAGGGTGAGAACACCCAGCTGCTTTTGTGATAGTATCATCTTGAGGGAATTGCTTCAGCTTTATAGGGTCAGAAAGTCAATATCATTAGCTCACTCTGGAGTGACTAAAGGTTCATCAGCTTATCTCAGGGAAATCACGTGTGGAAACTAACAGGGCATAGAGGTCAACCAAAGCTCTCTTCTAAAATGCAAATATGATCCTGTCATTTGCTTCCTTGGCACCCATCAATGGCTCTCCATCAGTTTCAGGAAAAGGCTCAAATGTAATATAAGCCTAAAAGGCCCTCTTGTGCTACATTCTGTGAATCTTACCTCCCTCATCTCTTTCTACTTTCCATTTGTAAATGATCTTCTAAGCATATTAAACTTTTGACATTTTATAAAATTTGTCATACTTTCAATAGACTCTGGGTCTTTCCAGATGATATTCCTTCATCTTAGAGCGCTCTTCTCCCTGCTTCTGTTCCCCAGAATGACTCCTACTCACCCCTTGGTACCATGAGAAGCATAATTTTCTCTGAGAAGCTATCACCACCCTGTAGTTCTGGTTATGTCCCCTTGCACCCTGCACTTATTCCATTTGTCTGTCATTGACTGTTCCTTTTCTCGTTTCTTCCAGCTGATTCTAAGTTTAGTGAGGGTAGGACCCCTCCCTATCATGTTTACCATTATGTTTCCAGAATACAAAAAATACATGAAAAATATTTACCACTGAATAGGCTTGGACATCTGTACTGATCAGACCCTGGTGTCTGCAAGTGGTACCTTGCTTCCCAGCTCCCTCACTTCCAACCTGGGTGGGCTTGTTCAGCAGGGAGTTCTCAGAAGTTCCCAGCAGACAGTTGGTTCCTTGCATAATGAGATTTAATAGTGGTGTTTATGAAGTTTTATAAGCCTGATTATTTGCACTTTTCTAGTTATTTGAACGCAGGTCTGGTCTTGGCCAATTTAGAATCCCAATTTTTTTTAAATTTATTTTGTTGAAGTATAGTTGATCTACAGTCTTGTGCTAAGAATCTCATTTTTCTTTATCATACATTGTAGCGTTCTTTACAGATGTTTTCTCATCTGACTGTGAAGTCTGTCCATGTCTTCAATACCACCCGTGGTCCAGAGCACCTTTTCAGATACAGAATCATATCTCAGTGAGTATGCAGGACCTAAGCTCTTCAAACAGTCCTTGCTTGTGTACATGTCAACCCCAAACTCCCTAACTATCCCTCCCTCCCACTATCCCCTCCTGGTAACTGTAAGTTCATTCTCTAAGTCTGTGAGTCTGGTTCTATTTTGTAAATAAGTTCATTTGACATGTACACACCACTATGTTTAAAGTAGATAACCAACGAGGACCTACTGTATAGCACAGGGAACTCTGCTCAATATTACAAAACAACCCAAATGAAAAAAGAATTTGAAAAAGAATAGATATACATATACGTATAACTGAATCACTTTGTTGTACACCTGAAACTAACACATTGTTAATCAACTATACTCCAATATAAAATAAAAAGTTTAAAAGAAAGTCCCTAACTCACAAGGGTATCTTTTGATTTTATGTTAAATCAGTTTGTAATTCCTCATTAAGGATGAATTTCTAGCTACCTGTTGCTTCTTGATGTTTTCATCAGCTCTTTCTTTACTTGATGTATTTCAGTTGGATACCTAATAAGCAATCTTGCCTTTGGTCTTCAGTCCAGCCTTTGCCTCTGGGAACGGACTTGAAATTAAATCACTGCATTTATCTTCCTATTCTTTTGTTTTGCCTCATTGCCATTACCCATTCAAGTCTGATACATCCACATGTGTCTCCAGCTATTAAAATTCAGTGTCAAGAGAATGGCCTTCTCAGATTAAAAGAAACCCTTTCCAGTAATGGTTAGAGAATGAGCATGGCAACTTTGTTAGAATTTCTAAACAAGATTTTATTTCATGCATATTTTAGGCAGGCTGATTCTCAATAGGTATTATTATCTCCCTAATGAGAAAACTACGAGCATAGACCTTAAATGCAGGTCTATATTATTATCTGTATGACTCTGGGGAAATCACTCTTCCTCTCTTACATCTCCTGCATTGGCAGGTGGGTTCTTTACCACTACCTAGGAAGCACCTCTAAACTTCAGTATCTCCATATATAAAATAAAGCTAATAATAACAGTGCCTGTCATATAAGGTTACCATGCTTACAGAGTGGTTGAATGTATAAACCTCTTATCTTAATGTCTGGCACAGATTATATAAATAGTATAGGCATTACTTTCTTTACTGGATAGTAAAAATAGTAATCAGTAGTCAGCTAGTTATCAGTAGTCAGCTGTCTCCAAATACTACAGTGAGATGACACAGTTTCTAACTTGGAGCTCCTAGTTGGGCAGTAGGTCCTGAAAACTAATTTGGGTGATAAAAGTATCAATAATATTAGAGTCGATAAAGCAGTCATAATAAATAAAGAACTGCTATATGGGAATTTATTGGTTGTTCAAGGCCAAAGAAAGCATGGCTTCTACAGTGACACTCAGAGTCCCAGGGAGAGTTCTGGAATTCAACAAAAATGACCTTTCTTATACTTTGGTCCAAAGCTTACCCCATGGAATACCTTGCCTGTATGAGATGACATTGAGAAAAATATAACCCTTTGGCATTTCTATTATGAAGTCAAAGAACCAGATGCCATCCTAAGTGATGTGTGCTTATTTGTGTGTGTCCCTGAATACACGACATGTACTATTGATTTTCAACTGGCAGTTGCACAATAGCATCTGAAGACTGACCTTAAATTATCTGGGTTGCACATAAAAGTTCCTTGGACTTTTAATCAGAGCACGACTCTATCCAGACACAGAGAGGAGAAGGATGTGAGGACAGCTCCAAAGCTCTGTGGATAGTTGATAGCTTTTTTACACATTTCCTTCTTAATAAGGAGGAGGAGAGGAGAGGAGAGGCTTTTTTCTCTAATTAGAAATTAGAGAGCTGGAACTGTGGAATGGCATAGCTGCAGAGGACCTGGACTCTTAGTTGATCCAACTCCTCATTTTACAGAGGAGAAATATTGGGCTCAGAAAGATGGGTCACTTGCTTAAGTTCATGTGATAGAGAGAAGCCAGATCTGCAAATTAGCTCTTCAGAGTTTAGATTTGGGGTTTCAATTTATAATCAATTTATAATCTTATAGTATTTCTGTCAAGTCTTTAAAGTACAGTACTACTGTACTATATCACTGTAACTCTATCAGTCAGCAACTTTTATCAGACAATGATTAAAAGCATAGGCATGGTGATCAAGCAAACCGGGGTTCCAGTCTAGAGTCTGCCATTTGTAAGCTGTGTGGCCTTGGACAAGTTACTTAATCCCAGTCAACTCAATTTTCTTCAGCTGTCATGAGGATACTCATAGTCAGCATCTGTTTTTATTTTTGTGACTGTAAAATGAGAGAATAAAGATAAATAATACAGTGCCTAGCACAAACTAAGTACGAATAAATTGTGCCTAAAATTATTGATTTCAACCAAGGACTTTCATTACAAATATCAGAAAGCTATCCAAACTTGTTTTGGCAAAAAAAAAAAAAAAAAATCACTAAGAGATATTCTATAATTCACTGAATTCCTAGAAGAAGAATAATTCCTGGAAGAATGCTGTTCAGTCATGCAGTCATATCCAACTCTTTGCTATGTCATGGACTGCAGCATGCCCGGCCTCCATGTCCCTCACCATCCCTCGGAATTTGCCCAAGTTCCTGTCTATAACATTGTTAATGCCATCCAGCCATCTCATCCTCTGTCACCCTCTTCTCCTTCTGCTTCAGCTTTTCCCAGCATCAGGGTCTTTTCCAATAAGTCAACTGTTCACATCAGGTGACCAAAGTATTGGAGCTTCAGCATCAGTCCTTCCAATGAGTGTTCAGTGTTGAATTCCTTTAAGATTGACTGGTTTATCTCCTTGCTCCAAGGGACTCTCAAGAGTATTCTCCAGCACCACAGTTACAAAGCATCAGTTCTTCAGCAGCCTGCCTCCTTTATGGTCCAGCTCTCACAACTGTACATGACTACTGGGAAGACCTTATTCTTGACTATGCATTTAACACACTTTGCATTTTAACACACTGTCTAGGTTTGTCATAGCTTTCCTGCCAAGAAACAATCGCCTTCTAATTTCAAGGCTGCAGTCACCACCCGCAGTGATTTTAGAGCCCCAAAAGAGGAAATCTATCCTAGAAGAAGGACTGAAGTTTTCAGGCTATTTAGTAGGAATAATGTCCAAAATCAGGTGCCGGAACTGATGCAATGGTAGCTCTACTGTTGGAGATTGACCTTGAAATCTACATAGCTAACTCCGAGGTTGCTGGGCTCTGGAGGCGACTTCTAGGGCATCCGCACGGTTTCCTCTAGGATACCTCTAAGGTCTGTGCACCTCCCTTAACAAAGCTGTTTCTGCACAGGGCCTGCTTGTTCATATCACTAGCTTTTTTTTTTTTTTTTTTTATATCACTAGCTTTTAAAGACAAATTTAGGTGGCTGAACCTGGAGCCTGTCATACAGAGTGAAGTAAGTCAGAAAGAGAAAATCAAATGTCATATATTAACACATTTACATAGAATCTAGAAAAATGGTACTGATGAACCAATATGCAGGGTGGGAATAGAGACGCAGACATACAGAATGGACTTGTGGACACAGTGGGGAAAGGAGATTGTGGTATGGGTTGAGAAAGTAGCATTGATATAAATATACTGCCACGTGTAAATAGATAGCTGGTGGTAAGCTGCTGTATAACAGGGAGCTCAGTCCGGTACTCTGTGATGACTTAGAGGGGTGCAAAAAAGTGAGAGGGAGGGGATATGTGTATAATTATAGCTAATTCTGTACAGCAGAAGCCAACACAACATTGTAAAGCAATTACCCTCCAATTAAAAATTTTAAAAAGAATACTACTAATAACAGAAATGATTATTGAAAAAATTGCCATTTAAAATGTACCATTCTGTGCCATTAAGTCCATTCACATTTTCATGGATCACTAGCTTTTTATTAAAAATAATTTAATATGGATATATATTTTGAATAGAAGTTTCTATATCTGGCTACTAAGAAGGGACTCAAGACCTCATAAGGTATTAATTCCATAAAATTCTGACACTCTTTGAAGAGTTTTCAAAGATTTAATGTACCCAAATTAAGAAAAAAAATCTCCTACATCTCACTTTTTTTTTTCCCCAATATCAATTTACACACTTAGATGATATTTAAATTTCAAACAACAAGTACAACCCATTTTCTGCCTGATATAATGCAATTATTCTATAATCAAAATAAAATGGATATTTCTCCCCCCTTAAAAAATTTCCATGCTAAATCACTTCAGTCATATCCGACTCTTGTGATCCTTTGAACACAAAGAGGATCCAGGCTCCTCTGTCCACGGGATTCTCCAGACAAGAATACTGGAGTGGGTTGCCACGCCTCCTCCAGGGGATCTTTCCAACCCGGGGATCAAACCTGCATCTCTTACATCTCCTGTACTGGGAAGTGGGTTCTCTACCACTAGTGCTACCCAGAAGCCCTTAAAAAGATGGAGAATGTAATATCTATAGCAGATGTCTCCTTAGGGGGTAGTTCAATACCATGTTGCAGCTAATCCAATCTGCAGTGCCAGCAACCCTCCTATGACTCCTTTGACCTGATGGATCCAATGATATTCAAGGTATCTTTGGAAAATCAAGTTGCCATATGGAGTCCATTCCACACTTGATGAGGGTCCTTATAGCATTAGCACTGAAGTTAAGAGTGAGGACCATAGAAAAACTCTGGTTCCATGATATTCTTGCCTTCTGACCCTAAGAACCTACTAACCTCTCTGTGCCTCATTTTTCTTTTAAATTTATAAGTTCCTATCCCATATCCTCTGATAAAGACTGAATAAATAATGCAAATAATAATAATGATGATGTATAAAAGTACTTGGAAAACAATTTGGCATAAAATAAACTCTAACAGTAAGAACTTGCTGACATGTTACTACATCCACTCTGCCTCTAGTTCCATGATAAGCCCCTTAATATACTGTTAATAAATTATGGAGTAAGTTATAATTCTAACCGCTGAGAGTATTATGCTAAGTGAAATAAGCCAGAGAAAGACAAATATCATATAATTTCACTTACAGTGAAGTGAAAGTTCTTCAGTCGTTTCCGACTTTTTGTGACCCCATGGACTATACAGTCCATGGAATGTACAGTCCATGGACTTCCCTGAACTTGAAAGTCCTTGGAATTCTCCAAGCCAGAATACTGGAGTGTGTAGCCTTTCCCTTCTCCAGGGGGTCTTGCCACCCCAGGGATTGAATCCATGTCTGCCCCATTGCAGGTGGATTCTTCACCAACTGAGCCACAAGGGGAGCCCAATAATATGGGAGTGGGTAGCCTAACCCTTCTCTAGGGGACCTTCCCAACCCAGGAATTGAACTGGGGTCTCCTGCATTGCAGGTGGATTCTTTACCAACTGAGCTATGAGGGAAGACTCTTATTTCACTTTTATGTGGAATTCCACTTATATGTGGAATCTAAAGAAACAAAACAAAAGAACAAACAAAATAAACATAGTCAAAGATAAAGAAAACAAGCTAGTGGTTGCCAGAAGGAAGAGAGTGGGAAGGCTGAAGAAACAGGTGAAATAGAGTAAGTACAAACTTCTAGCTAAACAATACATGTCATAGATTTGTAGTATACATATGGGGAAGATAGTCAATAATATTAAAACAATTTTGAATGATGACAGATGGTAACCAGATTTACTGTGGTGATTATTTCATAGTGACTGTGGTGATTATTTCACTATGTTATATACCCAAACTTGACATACTCCTTTTCCTACTTGGAAGCTGTCTGTTGTTCCACGTCCAGTTCTAACTGTTGCTTCCTGACCTGCATATAGGTTTCTCAAGAGGCAGGTCAGGTGGTCTGGTATTGCCATCTCTTTCAGAATTTCCCACAGTTTATTGTGATCCACACAGTTAAAGGCTTTGGCATAGTCAATAAAGCAGAAATAGACATTTTTCTGGAACTCTCCTGCTTTTTTGATGATCCAGCAGATGTTGGCAATTTGATCTCTGGTTCCCCTGCCTTTTCTAAAACCAGGTTGAACATCAGGGAGTTCACGGTTCACGTATTGCTGAAGCCTGGCTTGGAGAATTTTGGGCATTACTTTACTAGTGTGAGATGAGTGCAATTGTGCAGTAGTTTGAGCATTCTTTGGCATTACCTTTCTTTGGGATTGGAATGAAAACTGACCTTTTTCAGGCTTGTGGCCACTGCTGAGTTTTCCAGATTTGCTGGCATGTTGAGTGCAGCACTTTCACAGCATCATCTTTCAGGATCTGAAAGAGCTCTACTGGAATTCCATCACCTCCACTAGCTTTGTTCGTAGTGATACTTTCTAAGGCCCACTTTACTTCACATTCCAGGATGTCTGGCTCTAGGTGAGTGATCACACCGTCATGATTATCTTCGTCATGAAGATCTTTTTTGTACAGTTCTTCTGTGTATTCTTGCCACCTCTTCTTAATATCTTCTGCTTCTGTTAGGTCCATACCATTTCTGTCCTTTATCGAGCCCATCTTTGCATGAAATGTTCCCTTGGTATCTCTAATTTTCTTGAAGAGATCCCTAGCCTTTCCCATTTTGTTGTTTTCCTCTATTTCTTTGCATTGATTGCTGAGGAAGGCTTTCTCATCTCTTCTTGCTATTCTTTGGAACTCTTCATTCAGATGCTTATATATTTCCTTTTCTCCTTAGCTTTTTGCTTCTCTTCTTTTCACAGCTATTTGTTAGGCCTCCCCAGACAGCCATTTTGCTTTTTTGCATTTCTTTTCCATGGGGATGGTCTTGATCCCTGTCTCCTGTACAATGTCACGAACCTCAGTCCATAGATCATCAGGAACTCTATCTATCAGATCTAGTCCCTTAAATCTATTTCTCACTTCCACTGTATAATCATAAGGGATTTGATTTAGGTCTACCTGAATGGTCTAGTGGTTTTCCCTACTTTCTTCAATTTAAGTCTGAATTTGGCAATAAGGAGTTCATGATCTGAGCCATAGTCAGCTCCTGGTCTTGTTTTTGCTTATTTAACTTATATGCAGAATACATCATGAGAAATGCTGGGCTGGAAGAAGCACAAGCTGGAATCAAGATTGCCGGGAGAAATATCAATNTGCTGAAGCTGAAACTCCAGTACTTTGGCCACCTCATGCGAAGAGTTGACTCATTGGAAAAGACTCTGATGCTGGGAGGGACTAGGGGCAGGAGGAGAAGGGGACGACAGAGGATGAGATGGGTGGATGGTATCACTGACTCGATGAACATGAGTCTGAGTGAAGTCTGGGAGTTGGTGATGGACAGGGAGGCCTCGTGTTCTGCGATTCATGGGGTCACAAAGAATGGACATGTCTGAGTGACTGAACTGAACTATAAGACCTTGCTGAAGACTTCATGGAAACTCCCAGGTATTCCAACATCCTGATGTTTTCCCCCAAAGACACTTGAGCCACAGTCTCAGGTGACACACTGTTAGAGTGCCAAGATAAAACAAGCAACAATTTAAGCAGCTATTTTTCTACATAGTAGTTGTCTGGTGTCCTGAAAAAGGCTCTTCTATGGGGTATGATATGCATCTGGGGAGGTTGTGCAGAGCACAATGCCTGAAGTCCTGTTCATAATGAATATGTATGTCTCTGGTGGCCCTGGCCCTCTATTTTACCTTTGTTCAGCCAATTCACATTTTAAGTTATTTCCTTCAATACCTTTCCCTTTCCCGAAACTAATTTATAAATTAGTCAAGACTATCATGACTGCAAGGAACAGAAACGCACTAAACTAGCTGAAATACCCAAGAAATTGGTTGGCTTGTGATACTGACAAGACTGAGGGCTTCAGGTATGGCTATATCCAGGAACTCAACCTGGCTATATCCATGACCAACATAGAGAGCATATTAAAAAGCAGAGACGTTACTTTGCCACCAAAAGTCTGTCTAGTCAAAGCTACGGTTTTTCCAGTAGCCATGCAAGGATGTGAGATTTGGACTGTAAAGAAAGCTGAGCACCAAACATATGATGCTTTTGAACTATTGTGTTGGAGAACACTCTTGAGAGTCCCTTGGACTGCTAGGAGATCAAACTAGTCCATCCTAAAGGAAATTAGTCCTGAATATTCACTGGAAGGACTGACACTGAAGCTGAAACTCCAATACTTGCCCACTTGATGCAAAGAACTGACTTTTTGGAAAAGACTTTGATGCTGGGAAAGATTGAAGGTGAGAGGAGGAGGGGACAACAGAGGATGAGAAGGTTGGATGGCATCACCAACTCAATGGACATGAGTTTAAGCAGGCTCCGGGAGTTGGTGATGGACAGGGAAGCCTGGCGTGCTGCAGTCCATGGGGTCGCAAAGAGTCGGACACGACTGAGTGACTGAACTGAACTCATACCCATACTTAGTATAATAATGCATGTAGAGTATAACTTATTTTAAAAAAATGGTTTTGACTGTGAAGAAGAGAACACCTTTACTTTAAAATGCCAAGTGTCTCCATCATGATCTCTTTAGGGTCTAACTAAAGAGAACATCCTCTTTTGTCCACTTACTTTTCTGGGTACACTCAGCTTCATCTCTGCATCCTCAACAGCAGTGAGTTTACACAAACATTTTTGAATATTCAATAAATAGTTTTTGAAGGAGAGTCCTCAACAACTAAAATTATAAACAAGTAGGGTAGAGATTTCCTCTGTTTTATTCACTAATATATCCCCTATGCCAAAATAATCAATCACCTGGTACATAATAGATTCTCAACAAACATTTATCGTAAGGATAAATGAACCACACACAATAAATGAAGCATACATAGTTATAAAAATTATTGGATAATATACCAGTTCTGGATAGATGATATGAGTAAAAGTGAGCATAGGTATTTGGGTCATTTCTAATTCTAAATCATAAATAATGAACATTTCTAAGAAACATGATTTTTGTTATAGCTTATTCAAAACCTTTATGCTATGGCTAAAAATATACATTAAATTCTAGCTCTTAATGTTGGATATTTTCAGAAAGGGAATGGCAAGAAAGACAGGATAGAAGTCTATAGATGACCTTGATAGCTTCTTTGATGGTGAACACTCAAATTCTATTCTATTATTCAATATTGTGAGCAAATTGGGAGAAAAGAGGGCCTGATGTGATTTACGATCCATCTCTAAGGGAGTTAGCACAGGGCCAGTTGTTCTGTGAATGACTTTTGCTGATTTAGTCAGCTCTCATTTTTTTTTAATATTAAATATTCTCATTTACATGAGTGAGTGAGAAAAGGTATCATCTATGATCTAATAGAAAAGCAATTCTGCAATTTTTCAAGAAAATTTCAGCTTAAATTTTTTAGAGAGAAAAAATTAAGTTTGGAAATCCTCTTTAGAAGCAGTGAAGTTAATTTTTGAGTTATCCAGAATTTCTGGATATACATAAGCATTTACATAATTTTTGAAAGAGACCATCTGGATTAAGGGGGTGTAACAGAGGCAACATTTAAATTTTACCTAGGATGCATTACTCTTTTTTATATATTGTTTCTACTTGCCAAAATGTTAGAGGTAACTTAGAATCTTACATAGGCTGAGTTTTCACAGCCTGAAAAGTGAAGTGTAGTTTGAAAGTGTTAGTTGCTCAGTCGTGTCTGACTCTTTGTGACCCCATGGACTGTAGTCCACCAAGCTCCTCTGTCCGTGGGATTCTCCAGGCAATAATACTGGAGTGAGTTGCCATTCCCTTCTTCAGGGAATCTTCCTGACCCAAAGACTGAACCTAGATCTCCTGCATCAAAGGCAGATTCTTTACTATCTGAGCCACTCAACACCAAATCCAGGTTTAAAAGTGGAATCATATTAACACTGACCATTGAAATTTAGTTAATTCTTGTTAATTCTAATGCCAAATAGCCAACCTTCTGTAATGTCTTCTCCAGTTAAAGATCCCAGGCTGTCTCTCAGATGTGTTTACAAATATAAAATATCTTAAACATGGACTCCTTAGTTACCCACAGGAGATGGAATGAAGCCTCTCAAAACTCTGGTTGAGAAGGAGAAATATCATATGACATCCCTTATATGTGAAATCAAAAAAGAAATGGTGCAAATGAACTTACTTACAAAATGGAAACATGCTCACAAACTTGGAATGTGAAAGCCACTTAGTTGTGTCTGACCCTTTGCAACCCCATGGACTATACAGTCCATGGAACTCACCAGGCCAGAATACTGGAGTGGGTAGCCTTTCCCTTCATGAGGGGATCTTTCCAACCCAGGGATTGAACCCAGGTCTCCTACACTGCAGCCAGATTCTTTACCAACTGAGCCACCAGGGAAGCCCAAGAATATTGGAGTGGATTGCCTACCCCTTCTTCAGTGGATCTTCCCCACCTAGAAATTGAACCGGGTCTCCTTCATTGCAGGCAGATTCTTTACCAACTGAGCTATCAGGGAAGCCTCACAGACTTGAAGAATGGACTTATGATTGCTGACAGGGAAGATGTGGGGAAGGAAAAGTCAGGGAGTTTGGGATGGGCACGTACCCATTGCTGTATTTAAAATGGATAATCAGTAAGGTCCTACTGTATAGCACATGGAACTCTGCTCAATATTTGGCAGCCTGAATGGGAGGGGGGTTGGGAGAATGGATACATGTATACATAAGGCTAAGTCCCTTTGCTGTTCACCTGAGGCTATCACAACATTGTTTGCTAATCTGCTATACTCCAATACAAAATTAAAAATTAAAAAAAAAACAACTCATCTGGTTGCTGAGTCATCTCTTCTTGTGGGTTCATTATATCCCTGTATCATATCCTAAAACCATGTATGCATTCATGCTAAGTCTCTGCAGTTGTGTCCGATTCTATGCAACCCTATGTTCTGTAGCTCGCCAGCTCTGTCCATGGGATTCTCCAGCAAGAATACTGGAGCGAATTGCTATTTCCTTCTCCAGGGGATCTCCCTGACCCAGGGATCGAACTTGCGTCTCCTGCATTGACAGCTAGGTTCTTTACCATTAGCGCCACCTGTATACTTAAAGTATTATACTTGGGAGCTTGATGACTTTGTTGTTTAGCTGCCAGGTCTTGTCTGACTCTTGTGATCCCATGGACAGCAGCATGCCAGGCCTCCCTATCCCTCACTTGATGGCTTGATGGCTTACTTGCACTCAAATAAAACATTTAGATACATAATATAATATATAATCTTTTAACCCCCCCCCCCCCCACTATTCTGATGGTCAGGATATGTTTCTTTGTGTACTATCCTCACGATCTCAAAAAATGTGAAAAAGTAATTGTGCCATCCTGCCACCACCCCCCACCCGCCTGCCAACAAAATCTCTGAGAAGATAGCAAAATAAAGAGAACTGAAGGGGAAATAGCTTGATTTTAACCATGACTGAGGTCCTGAGAAGGGCTCCAAGCCTCCTATGGCCTTGAGGGCTTCATCCAGGAAGGAAATTAAGATGATGGAAATCCAAAATTGGTTTAAATAAAATCCTGGACTTTTCACTGAAAGTATTTCAGAGTCCAACATGGCACCCAAGAGATATTACTTGCCTCCCTTCTTTTTCTCTCCCAGCTTCTTTAGGGAGCTTTTTAAATTTTCTTCTGTAATATATATAAATCACAAAATTCCTTGAAAATACTATCTGCAAGAAATCACATTCCAGTTATACCAGTCTATAATCTATAATAATTAAAACTTCAATCCAGATATTATTAGAATTTCAAAGCATATCAAGTGGTATCTTAATTCACATTTAAGCAAAACTTTTAAGAACTTCCTTCCCAATAATGTCGTGCTGTCTCTCTCACACACTGCAGTGGTTCTCAAGTGTTCTGTACTTTTTTTTTAATGATGTTGACTTCCGTTCTCCAGCCTCTCTCCCCAAATTGACGCTAATTTTGGGTCCTGATATCTTGGTTTCTCTCCTTGATCATTTCTGCAGTTCATCTTTTTTTTTTGCAAGTTCATTGAGATTTTCTAACTTTTTTGTTTTTTCTTTTCTTGTTCATTATTATCAGGTTCTGTAAAACAAAGAAAGTTCAAATTCAAGGGTTAAACAAGCAAGCAAGACTAATTATATATTTTATTTCATGCTCTTCTTGTCACCTGCCCATCTTCCTTCCCTCTATTCAGTTTTTTTGCTTTCCTTCTTCACTTCAAAAATAAAGTTTTCTCCTGTCTATGAAATAAGAGGATACATTTTTCTTAAATATATTAGTGTTAAATTGGGTCGGGTAAACATGCAAATATGGAAAATTTATTGAAATTGTTGAACTTTCTGGACTCTTTATCTTAACCAGTGGAGCTCAGTCGTGTCTGCCTTAGATTTATTCATCACTGCCCTCCTGAATTATGTATTGTTGCAATCTTTTGTCATCCTTTATCTATGTCAATTAAACAGGAACACAGGAAATAAGCAGCATTTCCTTGTTTTCTTACAATGCTTTTCATCTCTTCTCTAGTTGATAAGAGATATCTATAAACTTTAGTTATTTCTCTGGCATGGACTGAAGTTAATTCAAGTAAAGTTTTTAGTATTAAAGACTCACTAAAGCTGGGAAGCTTAAGTGTTTGTTGTCAAGTTTTGAAGGTCACACAGTTCTAAAAGAGAACAAGCAGAAAAAAAGAGACCGTTGAAAGGACGGTGAAGATCCCAGTGATAGACTGACAACACTAACGTCTCTTGACAGTGTGTTTCCTCCACTCTAACCATGTTCTAGCATGTGTAATGGCATATGGAAATAAATGAAATTTGGGAGAGCATGAAAAATGTTGTAATGAGAGTTGAATTAATTTTAAATCAACTTCATTGAAATATAGATTAAATATAATGAAATGCAACTATTTCAATTGTATATTTCTATGAGATTGACAAGTTTGAAGGGACATATAACCAGCACTACTATCCATATATAGACATTACTCCAAAATATGCATTTGTGCCCTAACACAGTTTATCCTCCAACCTGGCTCTGGTAATCNGTTATTGTGTGTATCAGTGGTTTGTTATTTTTTATTGCTGAATAATATTCCATTATATAATATATCATAATGTGTTTATCCATCAGTTGATGAACATTTGGATTCTTTCCAATTCTGAGTTAAAAGTTCCTGTGAACATTCACATACAAGTGTTCATATGAATATATGTTTTAATTTCTCTTTTGTAGATTCATGGGAGTGAAATTTCTGGAATGTATATTAATTGTACATTTGACTTTGTAAGAAACTGAAGCCATTTTCAAAAGTGATTACACATATATACAGAATCTAGAAAAATGGTACTGAAGAACTTATTTACAGGGCAGCAATGAAGAAACAGATGTAAATAGACTTATGGACATGGGGAGAGGAGAGGGTGAGATGTATGGAGAGAGTAACTTGGAAACTTACTTTACCGTGTATAAAATACTTAATGGGAATTTGCTGTATGGCTCAGGTAACTCAAACAGGGGCTCTGTATCAACCTAGAGGGGTGGGATGGGGAGGGAGATGGGAGAGAGGTTCAAAAGGGAGGGGATATATGTACACCTATGGCTGATTCATGTTGAGGTTTGACAGAAAACAACAAAATTCTGTAAAGCAATTATCCTTCAATTTAGAAAAAACTAATTAAAAAAATGATTGCAATAGTTTACATTCCTATCAGCAATATATAAAAAATTCATTTTCTTCACATTCTCATCAACACTTGGCATTGCTAATGTTTTTAATTCTATCCTTTCTAATGTGTATATGGTGGTGTGTGCATGTTAAGTTGTTTCAGTCCTGTCCAGCTCTTTGGAACGCTATGGACCAGAGCCCACCAGGCTCCTCTGTCCATGGGAGTATCTAGGCAAGATACTAGAGTGGTTTACCATGCCCTCTTCCAGGGGATCTTCCCGACCCAGCGATTGAACAGCGTCTCTTGCATCTCCTGTATTTACAGGCGAGTTCTTTACCACTAGGGCCACTTGGAAGACCATGTGTAGTGGTATTGCATTATAATTTTAGTTTGTATTTGTCTGATAAGTAGTGATTTTGACCATTCTTTTCATAGACTTATCAGTGTATCATATATCATCTCATGTGAGCTTCCCTTTCAAAAATTTTGCCCATTTATTATTGGGTTATTTTCCAGCTTATGGAGTTAGATTTCTTTATGTACTTTAACTAAAAGAGCTTTGTCAAATATATGTATTTTGATATATTTTCTCCCAGTCCAAAGCTTCCCTTTTTAGTTTCAACAATATCTTTCAATGAGCAGAAGTACTGAAATTTATGAAGTCCACTTTGAAAGTTATTTTTTTTTTCTTTTTATGGTTTGCACTTTTCACATCCTATGGAATCTTTGTCTATAGTAAGAGTGTGAAGATTTTCTTTGACATCTTATTTTAAAAGTTTTACAGTTTTAGCTTTACATTTTACATTTATGTTGATTATCCTTTAAATTGATTATGCATTTATTATGTGAGGCAAGGGTTGATATTTTTTTCCCCTGCATTGGTGTATCTACTTGTTCTAGCACCACTTGTTGAGAAGAATGTCTCATTTAATCATCTTGGCACCTTTTGGAAATCTATTGACCATATACCTGGGGATCTATGTGTACAATTTATATTCTTTATGACTGATGCAGATATGATATTGTCCCAGAACTCCAATTCAGTGTTGAACAGAAGCAGTTAGAGTGAGCCTCCATGACTTGTTCCTAACCTTTAGGATTAAGTTGCTAAATTTCTAGCTGGGCTGATTAAGGCCAAAAGATACAAACCATCAATACTAAGAATAAGAGAAAGAGCATCATTACAGATCCTACTGACATTAAAAAGAGAATAAAGAATATTTTGAGCACCTTACTGTTAATATAGTCAACAAGTAACATGAAATGAACAAAGTATTACGTTGGCCAAACACCTGAGAAAACTTTTTGGCCAACTCAATATTTTAACAACACAACTGTTAAAACTGACTTCAGAAGAAATAGAAATCCATGATCAAAAACTTAACACAAAGGAAATTCCAGGACAGGTGGTTTCACAGGTTAATCCTGTTGCACAATCAAAAATAACAGTCCTTCAAAAACAAAGATAGGGGAACACTTCCCATCTCATTTTCTGAGGCAAGAGTTATCCTGATTCCAATACCAGACAAAGGCTTTCTAATAAAAAGCATTAGAAGTCAATGGCCCTAGTTAACATAAACATAGACACCATTAACACAATATTAGCAAATTAAATTTAGTGGTAAATAAATATATCATAACCCAATTAAATTTATCTTAAGTCTTAGCTTTAAGATGTAGTCAAAAGTATATTCCCTGAGAACAGGCTTAAGGCAAGCTGTAGTTTGCTCCTGTGGGTACTTGTTAAATTCAATGGGATAATACAATTTCTCTAGGTTCTATATATTCTTTACGAGGTTATTACCATAGCTTTCAGGCCCCAAACTACAGACAAGAGATCCCTGTATTTATAATAGCTGTGCCCACCTGTGTATTATGAACTGATTAGTGTCTTCAATGCATTATTATCCAGTATGAGATAGAAAATTATGAAGTGGTGCCCATTCTGAAGGGATGGTGTATAACTAGAGTGAAAATTCTGTGATTCAGGATGTAAGTAGGTCTTTTTAAAGTGGAAGTTTAGATCAAAGTAAAAGGTGATAACCCATGAAACAGGTGAATTCAGATCCGGGTGTTAAAGTAGTTCTTCATTTTCTCAACAATCATCAGAATATATTTTGTATCATGATCGCTCATGACTGTGTTGTATGATAAAGTTGCAGAATGGGGTTGTTTAAATTTTACATAAAATAGAGTCACTTCCAACTCACTCTCATTCTCATGAGTGTTCTGGAATGATTTCTCGAGTGGGTAGAATAGTGATAAAGTTACAGCCTAAGAATAGTTTAAAACTAACATTGTATCTTATTTATTATATTTTCCCATAGAATATTCCATCAGCTATTATGTCTGCCATGGTTAACGTGATGAAAAATGAAAATAATTGGTATTCTAGTTTTTGCTAATTCACTTTAGCTGACCTAAGTTTGGAAAAGTATTAATTCACCAACACTTTGAGACCTTGAAAAGCAGATTAGCTGAAAAAACACACCCTCCACCCCCGCCTCCGCAATCTGTTAACTCTGTTTCCAACTGCCACCCTTGATTTTGGCCATGCTTGAAGTAATTAGCAGAAATCTAGTTTTATCTTGAATAGTTCCTATAAGTCTGCTTTACTTGCAGTTTTATTAAATATGCATTTAATGCAACCATTTTCTTAGAAGGTTGATTTTGCTACAGCTTTCACATACTTTGTGCAAAATACATCAGGATGACAAGTAACAATTTTTCCTTTCTTTTCTTGAGGATTGCCAGTGGCATCAAAATTAGTTATTTAAAATCTGGCCCTTAGTGTCTTAAAGGGCCCAAGTTTAATTATATAGATGACTTACAAATTGGGAAAATGTGATATAATGGAAAACCCTTGAGTTTTATAATCAGGAAGTCTTGGATTTCTATTCTCATTCCCTTAATTTAATGATTGTATGACCCTAGATAAGTCACTAAACCTTCATGGACTTTTCTTTCCTTATCTGTAAAATGGATGTAATGTCTGTGTTATGGTTCAAGTTTCATTTGTAGTGCCACTTCCTGATTCTACCATCTCAGTGAGATCTTTGTGGATATTTTGTCTGAAAAAAACAAACAAACAAACAAACAAACAAACAAAACAAAAACAAACAAACAAAAAAATCCACAACTGCTTCAATCCCATATCATCTTTTTGGTAAAAGGTTCTTCAGTCTTGACAAAAAATTGGCTCATGGCCTAACATAAACCAATCATATATTTTTTTCTTCCACTACTATTATGTGGAGAAGCATAGAAACTGGCAATGGTTGTTGGAGAGTCATGCCTTGGTAGGATCCCCAGGTGGATTCTTGATGTCTTGTTTATGAGATTCCAAGATTACAATGTAATCTGTCCTTTAAGAAGCCTGAATACTGTGTTCTTTCTTGGATTCTGTGAATTATTGTGATACTCATTTCAGAAACCTTGCTTCAGTTTGTCAGAAATAGTTTCTGTGTTTGACATTCAGAAATCTTAACAAAATCTATCCCTTATCAGATGCCTCCATAATGCCCTTCACTCTGGTCTTTATAACACATGTGACAGTTATAATTGATTTTTCAACATTTATTTCCTTTACCAGAGAGTAAATTCTATAAAAACAAGGAACACTGTCTGCCTCGTTCCTCTGTTTCCCAGCGCTAATCCCCAGCATAGTACCTGTCACTGGAAATAGTTAGTGGTAGATACATAAAGTGTTTATGCAGAGTTCTCACAGCCCTTAAAAAGTGTGAATACTTCTCTTCACTCCTGTTTCTACCCTCCCCCTGTTCCTTTATTCTAACACCAAAAATGCATCTCTTTGAAAATACTGCAATACCCACGTGTCCTTGAGCTTTAAATTGTGCACATATATCTTGCCTCTATCCACCTCCCCAATTAGTGAGGCTTAAAGTTTCTCTTGAAATGAAAGCAGGTTCAGCACACGATTCACATGCTTGAAAATCAAAGCCAGGGTCAGTGTCTCTCCTAAGGGGAATATAAGGCCCCACTTCCAGTTAGTGCCTGGACGTTGTCTGCCAAAGCCTTGCCCTCTGCTCCATCTTTCCTGTGGACATTTTTGTGCAGGTGGCCCCAGTCGTACCGGCCAGAGGTCCTAGAAGAAGGTGTGTATAACAAGTCCACACAGGAATTGAACCTATGACCTGGTTCTTATTAGTAAGTCTACCAGCAGACCTGACTCTAAACTGGTTGCTGAATTTCTCTCAGATCACTCCTGCTATCTTAGCTCCAAGGTCATGAGTCTAACCCTATAAAGATAGTTAACTCAAAAATGTCTTCTTGCCATTTTTAGAATATCTGGAGCAGAACAACCTTGGCCTTGGTCAGTGTTTGGAAAGGGCAGTTGGTTTGGGAGAAAGTGAATGCATTGCTATTCCGGGGAGTGACAAGACAATGTCATGTTTCTTCTTTTTTCATTTTTGGCCTGGAGGCTGGTTTTGCAGTATAGCTATTGGACTATAGATACAGACTTCTGGTCTAGCATGTAGCCAGAATTAAACAGAGGGAAGTACAAATCTACAGAGAATGTAGGACTATCCACACAGGAGAAGCTAGCTATTTTAAGAAAAAAAGAAGCTGCTTCTAGCTAAATGCCTATTATATGCTGGACACTCAGCTACACATTTTTACTTAGAGTATTTTTGTTGATGTTCTTTCATAGATATTATTTACCCCATTTTACACATGAGTGAACTGAGGCATAGAGAGGTTTAACTAATATGTTTAGAGTCACCCAGGATAGTATGGAAGTTGGTCATCTCCTTCCATTTTAGAATTCTTCATATCCTTTCAGCAATACTGAATTTCCTGTGTTAACCTATTGCTCCCATGTCTCTGTGAGAAATTCTGCTTTGAACTTAGTTTTAGCTGCCATAGACACACAATAGATTCGCCTTTCTCATTAGCCAGTTCTGAAAAATGTCAATCATATTTAATCAAAATTTCATTTCACTTCTTACATCTTTTTTCCAATGTGGCAGGTGTTTATTATTATTTTTTCAGGTTCCATCTTTCTTTTTAGGTCTGGATATGTTCCTTCACAAAGTCTGGGTGAAGCTGATGAATTTGCATTTCCACAAGACCTCTCTGTTAGTCCTACACTAGCCCCAAACATTCTGACATAGGAGATCCCAAAACACAGATGGAGAAAGACTATGCCAAGGGCAGAAGGGTTGTGCTGCTTCTTTCACTGTGTTTAACTTAAAATCAGAAGTTAAGGAAAGCTGATGCTTGGAAGTCATAAGGATTTGGCTTAGATCCTGGCTCTCTCATGGTTTGGGTGCATAAACTTGGACAATCTCGTCAATCTCTCAAATTGTCAATTTTCTTATCTATAAAATGAGTACGCTAACAGAATCTCCATAAGGTTGCAGAGAGCTTAAAGTGAGAGAGATACTATACTTGACATATAGCAAGCATTTGATAAAAATTTTCTTAAAATTTCTTCCAAATATTGTACTTCCTACATAATACAGAAAACTAAGATCATGGCATCCAGTCCCATCACTTCATGGCAAATAGATGGGGAAGCAGTGACGGACTTTATTTTGGGGGGAGGGGCTCCAAAGTCACTGCAGATGGTGACTGCAGCCATGAAATTAAAAGATGCTCGTTCCTTGGAAGAAAAGCTATGACCAACCTTGATGGCATATTAAACAGCAGAGACATTACTTTGTCAACAAAGGTCCGTCTAGTCAAGGCTATGTTTTTTCCAGTGGTCATATATGGATGTGAGAGTTGGACTATAAAGAAAACCGAGTGCCGAAGAGCTGATGCTTTTGAACTGTGGTGTTGGTGAAGACTCTTGAGAGTCCCTTGGACTGCAAGGAGATGCAACCAGTCCATCCTAAAGGAGATCAGTCCTGGGTGTTCATTGGAAGGACTGATGCTGAAGCTGTCCTTCCATACTTTGGCCACTTGATGCAAAGAACTGACTCATTTGAAAAGACCCTAGTGCTAGGAAAGATTGAAGGCAGGAGAAGGGGATGACAGAGGATGAGATGGCTGAGTGGCATCACCGAATCAATGGACATGAGTTTGAGTGATCTCCAGGAGTTGGTGATGGACAGGAAGGCCTGGCGTGCTGCACTCCATTTGCAAAGAGTTGGATACTACCAAGAGACTGAACTGAACTGAACAGAACATAATACAGAATAATTCCAAGGTAGATTCAGTAAGAAAATATGGGTTAAAATTAGAAAAAATGTTGGGAAAAATGCAGGAATTATTTATACTTGGAAATTAGGATTTCGGTTATTCCAACAAATGCCTGTTTTTCTGCACTGCTATGTGTACTATGCTAGGTATATTTTGTGGATATATATCAGCCTTAAAACTGTTAGACAGGTGGGAAAACCATTCCACTTGTTTGTTTTGTTGGAGAGAAAATAATGGATTAAGAGAATTATGATTCTGACCTAATATGGAAACATTTAGAGATGTTTGTTCTAAGTTTTCAAAGCTTTAAAATATGAGTACATTACTACTAAAATAAAAGATATCTTATTTCAACCAAGAAGAAAAATCATGTAGCCCATATAGATTTGCCCAGATTTGAAATTCCAGGAAATTATCCTGAATATTCTCTCTACTCATTTTTTTTTTCTGTGACTTCAACTCTCTGATCGAAATGAAGCCAATTTATTTTGTGAAGATTTTAATAATCTATTAATTATGATAAGATTGGAGCCTAATGACTAGCTGCTTGAGACTGAGAGACACTGGACTATTTTTATATACTCACTGCCCTTTCAGTCTGACCTACTTTGACAGTTCAATTAAACCAATTGACTGTTGAAGTTTGTTTATGAGATGGCTAGGGAAGACTGACTATTTGGGGTGTTTGGCATTTGTACAAGATACCCTTTAATAAGTTCCCTCAGTGTATTTCTGGAGTCCAGGAAAATGTCATTCTCTAACCTGTTAGGTAAATCACCATTGAGTATGTATATGTTTTGGAACTTGTATTCCAAATTTTGTGCTCACACAGAATTTTCCCTTAAAAAAAAATTGTGTATAACTTGATTAATGTCAGTCTACAGTTCTCAATTTCATGTAACTTGAATGAGATTGATTCATGTGCTTAATTGTTCCATTGCTTTTTCATCCAATGTTCATTCATTCATTTTTTCTCAGTGATTATTTATTGAGCACCTACACTTCCTCAGGTGCTGTAATGGACTTTGGGGATAAGCAGGAAAAAAAAAAGCCAAAAAAGTCTTTCTTTAAAAGGAATAGACTGACAAGCAAATAATCAAATCAATGATTTAATAAATATAATAGCCATATGTATCACAAAGGAAGAACGCCGGTTACTTCTTTTGTTCGAGGTTTTTAGCTGTCACAATCTATTAGTAACATTTTCCTATCTCCCAGCATACATACATGCTAGGATTCTGTTGTTTGAGTTACTGTTTTATACCAAGTACATGTGGAAAACACGAAAAACTGCATTTTTCTGCTTCCTTGAAGATGCGAGTACTAAGTGCATTATAGTGTGTGTGTTCAATGCTATTGTTCAGGAGCTAATATATAACTATATGCCCTTTCATTGCTGGCTGAGAAATGTCCTCATTTGCCCCCTATTATCACTAGTCTCTTACAGTTTTTGATCTCCTTGATATTTTTGATACTCTCTTGTGTTGACCCCCATCTTACTTATTTAAGTCTTAGCTCCCTAAGCAGACCCTTAAACTACTAGAAGGCAGGATCCATACATGATTCATTACTGTTCTGCTGGATAGACTTTGGTTCCAATATGTGCTTAAACAATATGTATTGGTTTGCTGATGCATTTCTTCCTGTTTATGTGTATTAAGTGAGTGAACATTGCTCAGTGGTCAGGATCATTGTAGCCCCATCCACGTAGCTGTTGTTGATCAGTCTATTTTTCAAGGTTACAAATCTTAAAAGGCAGTGGAAGCTGGCTTTCTTGACTCCACAACTTTGCAGCTAAATTACCAAGGTACAATTTAGTTGAATAAGCCCACTAACACCATACTGCTTGTTGGCAATATGAAGGCTCATTGGCTTTAGATCCATCCAAGAGATAGGGAGGGAAGTCTGGCATGCTATAGTTCATTGGGTCACAAAGAACTGGACGCAACTTGGAGACTGAACAACTACCAAGAGAGACAAAATATGCGAGAGTGACAGGTTCTAAGTAGGGACAAAGGTAACTTCTTATCGGTGACAGGTTGGACCTCAGTTACTATGAAAATTTGTTAGTGGAAATGTGGATGGAATCCCAAGATAAAAGGTAAGAATTGCCAACCCACTTGAGTAAAGAAGCTATTCCTACTGGCTAAACCTTGGCTTTTATAATCTTGCTTTCCTACTATTAATGTCAGATACTTGTCCTGCTAATCTTCTGTTATATCCTCAAAGGTTTTTAAATTTTCACTATTTCTGCCTGTACACAGACTTATAATTGATTTTCATTTAATTCATATCTAACTTGTAGGAGGGTTTTCTTAACTTTCTAATTCAGGAATAATAGTGGAGTAGATTGAAGCAGTTCAGTTTTTACATTCACCCCTTATTTATAAGTACCCAGTGAGAAGAAGTATGTTACAAAGGATAAGAGTCATCTGTTGCTAATGATAAAAGTTCTGTGTATGCATCTCATCTTTGTTACTTGTCGGCCAGTTGACACTGAAGAGGTGGTCGATTTGTTTGTGCATCGATATTTAGTTCACTGGACTGTTCTGAGGATTGCATGAGTTGGCACATAGGAAATATTTAGAAGGGCTTACAAGGAGCTCAGTGGATATTAGTCACTATCTTTATTATGAGTATTACTGTTATTTTGCCACTAGACATTCAGGGGATGGGGTTTTAGTAGTATTACTTCCAAGAACAAAAGTAGAGTCAGACCTTGCCCTCCATTTACCTTGTCTCCCAGCCAAATTTTGGACTAAGACAAATATATACTTAGAACCAAAGAAGATTAAAGAATATTGAGTTAGTGCTTAATAATGCCCAAAGCAAGTCTCTCTTGTGGAAGTTTTTATAAACTGAAATCTTCATTTCTTCATCTTCAAGAAGAGGGAGAAAGGAGAATAAAAATTGGGAGGAAGATATACTTAAATGTGGCTTCAAAGACAGAACAGCAGTGAGAAAGAGAGACATGCTGTTACAGTGGAATCCTGAGTTTGCTTATCAAAAAAAAACAAACACAAAAAATGGTAGCATGCAGACTTAATCAGAAGTGCTGCCTAATAAAAAATGGACCATACCAGATTGTAATCAATAATATTAGCAAGTTCTTTTAATCTACGTAATTACTACAAAGAGGACACACAGAGGAAGAAGTGTGGGGAAAGATTACAAAAATATTCCTTTACCTATGCTATATTCAGGACTTCTTGCAAAATCTTGTCCAGATGCTATAGATTAAGAATTTGAAATCTAATATGGTTTATAATAAAATGAACCACATAGCTCACTGTTATAAAGGGTTGAGTAAGACATTTTCCATAAGGAAGAATCAAACAAAATTACATAGGCAGTCTGGGCAGAGTTTCAGCTTGTGCAATTTAAGAAGGTTTCCTAGAAGAGGTAACATTTAACAAAAGTCAGAATTTACTATGCATTGGCTTTGTGTACGCAATGTGTTAAGTGCTATACATATATTATCCCATTTTATTCTCACAAGTACCTTATGAGGAAAGATTGCTTTCCCATTTTACAAATGACAAAGGAGGCTTAGAGAGATTAAATAATTTCTAACGTTTACGAGTAGTAACCACCCGAATCTGGTTCAAAGCCAGATTTCCTGAGGATGAGTACCTAATGTCTCCATTCTACTGACTTCTTCTGCTTTGCTCTGCTGTTTCCTATTGGGATAGGAAGGGTCTTATGGAAGGCATAAAGGAATATGTGAAGAAAACAGTGGCTATTTTAATCTGTTTCATAGATTTCAATTAGGGAACACGGCCCAAGGCCTGAGGCTGGCAATGGAGAGTTATAAGGCAGAGTCACTTCTACTAAGAAGCTGGGAGACAAGGCAATGAATAAAGAGTGTCAGGTGAATAGTATAAAGAGTAAGTTGTGAATATTTCATTGATGACTATTTATTAAGTACCTACTATATACTAAATTAAAGAGATTGTAAAGATGATTATAATTTCTACTTCTAAAAGGTTTCTATAACTTATTAGGTAAGATGATAAATGTACATAAACAACTATAATGGAAGGCAGGATATGTTAAGCTTTAGCAGAGAGAATTAGGAAAAAGGGATCCAAGAGAGAATATAGGAAAACAGAAAAGCAAGACTGTCATCTACTCTACAAGGATCACTTTATATGCTACTGCACTACTTTGGGCTTTACCTCATTGATTTTTACCACCACCCATAAAAGTATAGAAATTTATCCTAATTTTATGCATTAGGACATGAGGGCATATGCAAGGCTGTGTTCCACTTCAGGACAAAAATGAAGGCAGTTAGATCTGTCTAACTGCCAAGGCTGTTTTCTTTGAAGGTAGCATTTGACATTTGATAAAAAAGAGAAATAGATATAGAACAGTATAATATACAGACTCCAGGGTAGTCCCCAGACATTCTCGTCTCCCAATAGTCACACCCTGTGTAGGTCTATGTCATAAGGACTCTAGTAGAGAAAGCGTCTGAAACAACTGTTGTGGAAACATCAGTCGAGAAAATTCAGAAGAAAAGGAGCCACATTTAACAAGACAGTTGAGTAGAAATTTGCTGAGTCTAGACTGGATACATCAACTCGTTACAGATCAGAGCTGCACTAAAGATATATTATTCATCCTTATCTCTAGTCCTCTACCTAATGATTCAGTGAATTTCATGGGAGTCTGGAGCCTTCTGGCAATGGACTTATGAAATTCATCCATTCATACTTGGGGTTAAGCAACATATGAACATGTTTGGAGGTCTACGGGGATGATGAAAGGAGCATACAAATACATAAGTCTTAGGAGAGGATTCATTCAACTGGAGAAAGGGAGGGTTTACCTTAGTGAGCCGGACTCCATAACAGAGCCCGAGGATTAGATGGGACAAGTGGCTCTTGGAATAAGTGCGTTGCTTTTGTACTTGAAACCAGCCAGAATCAGCCACCTGAGTAGTGTCTATTCTTGGGAAAAGTGTCTATTTTAGGAAAAGAAGTATAATATATACAAATATTAAAACTAGTTCTATCATCTAGCTGTTCAATTTAGTTGACTATGAAACCCTGTAAATGAGCAAAACCATGAGATCCAGGAAAAAAGGAAGAGCATTCAGGTAGAGTGGAGAGAAGTGAGCAGCAAAGGTGTCAGAATTAGTGGTGCCAGTAGTAGCCAAAGGGTATGTTAGTATCCTGGAAATGGGAAACTTCATGAGTGAGGTCCATGGTAATGTGAGATCTCATTCCAGAAGAAGGCACACAGTGATGCTCCAGGAAAAGACACAAGAAGGAGCCTGGACTGAGCGCTGGACGTAGGGTGACCAGCTATCATATTTTGCCCAGGGACTGAGAAATGTTTTAGAAAGGGGTACTTTCCACACTAAAATGGGAAAGCCCTGGGTAAACTGGGACAGATTGATCACATAAACCAAGGATTTGTAAATATAGGGTGATACTAATGGGAACTTCCAAGATTTTAAAGGAGAAAGATGACCTCGGTAATTGAGGGACAGGGTTGTTCCAGAGAGCCAGTGTTTGCTGAAGGAAGATAACAAGATGATGAAGGCCAGGAAACATGAAATGTGACCTCATTTCCATACTGATTTATGCAATCTGGGATAATTTAATCCATCTTCAACTTCCCTCTTCTCAAGTCTAAAGAGTTGGTTCACTGACTGGACTGAGGGTGTAGTCAGAACTGATTAATACAATTATTATCTAAAAGTGAAAGTCACTCAGTCGTGTCTGATTCTTTGTGACCCCATGGACTCTACAGTCCATAGAATTTTCCAGGCCAGAATACTAGAGTGGTAGCCATTCCTTTCTCCAGGGGATCTTCCCAACCCAGGAATTAAACCCAAGTCTCACACATTGCAGGCAGATTCTTTACCATCTGAGCCACCAGGGAAGTCTAATTATTACCTAAAACTATGAGAAATTCTGGTCCATATATAAGTGAAAGTGAAGTGAAGTGAAATGAAGTCGCTCAGTCGTATCCAACTTTTTGTGACCCTGTGGACTGTAGCCCACAAGGCTCCTCTGTCAATGGGATTCTCCAGGCAAGAATACTGGAGTGGGTTGCCATTTCCTTCTCCATATACAAGGCCAAGCCAGAATTAGTAAGCAAGAAGAGAGGCCCAGATGTTATGATAAGTGAGGTGAGGTTTAACCTGAAGCTGCCAAAGACATGGATTCATGATAGGGAGTCACAGAGATGAGGATCTGATGTAGAGAAACAAGATGAATAGCGAGAAGGCAGAGACCAATTGTCTTGGAAGGAGGGGGCAACTATGGGAAGAATGTTGATAAATTACAAAGAATGAATCAGTTTTTATTTAAGTCTCTTTTAGTAGACCAGTTATTGATAGTAAATTATTATGGTGCCCTGTTTTAAAGACCCAGAGGTAGGAGTACAGTATGAGTCTCTACTTTGGGGGGAAATCTGCAAGTACTACACAATGTCTGGGCATATATTAGGTTTTAAGTAAATGCTGGCTTTCTATTTTCATTCTTACTAAATGAGGGAGAGTACAGCATTTTCCTGAGTTAGATACCTAGTACCTAGCTGATCTGATTTCAGTCCGTTCTCCATGCTGCTTCCAGAACTCTCATCTTCCAAAAATAGTACACGACCTTTAAAAAATTACTAGGCATTAATTGTCGTTCAAATTATAAGATTCAAAATTCATAGCACCCAAAACCCTTATTAATCTGATTTTGATGTTCTTCTCCAGTACTGATTTCAGCCACTCCTTATATGCACCTTTAAGTATAAACATATCAGCTCTGTCCTTCTTTAAAAATTAAAATCTCCTTCCCACATTGAAAATATCCTATTTTCAAGACAGAAAAAACATGAAATAAGAAAGAATAAATTTGACAAATACCATGCAAAATCTACATAAAAAGCTTAAAATACTACCACAGTACCCAAAATACAAAGAAAATGAAATGAAATACTGTATTCTTGGAAAGACTCACATAATCATGCTAATGACTCATTCATTTATTCATTCTATAAATTTAATATGCAATTTTCATCCATTATTTTCTTAACTGGATAAATTTCATATGAAAAAAAATAAAGCGTCCATGACATTGTTTAAATGTTTGAAGGAAGGGATAGTCCTAATAGATATTAAACATTAGAAAACTAGAATAATTAAAATAGTGTAGTACTGTTATACATATAGACGAGTCAATGTGGTATCACAGAAATTCCAGAAATAGTACCAAATAGATATGAAATTTTAAGTATATGGTTAATGTGACTTTGCATCTTGATGAGGGACTGATTCAATAAATGTTGGAATAGTCACCTGTAAAACAATAGAACTGGATTCATAGTTTATGCCTTAATTAACTCCAGATTTAAAACTGAAATATAAACTGCTAAAAATATTAATCAAATAAATGGAGAATAATTTTAAAAATATTTAAATACTAATTCCTTAGTATTATACAAAGTCCAAAAGTGAAGGGGATAAAATAAACTCTGCTAAATGTTACTGAAAAATTTACTAGAAAACCACAATATAGGAAAATGTGAAACTCTGGAAAGCATTTGTTAATCATATCACAGAGAAATGGCTGTGAGCTCTATAAATCTATAAGAAATAGTCTACAAATTCAATAACTAATGAGCAAAGGAAATGAATAAGCAGTTCACAGAANATCACAGAAATTCCAGAAATAGTACCAAATAGATATGAAATTTTAAGTATATGGTTAATGTGACTTTGCATCTTGATGAGGGACTGATTCAATAAATGTTGGAATAGTCACCTGTAAAACAATAGAACTGGATTCATAGTTTATGCCTTAATTAACTCCAGATTTAAAACTGAAATATAAACTGCTAAAAATATTAATCAAATAAATGGAGAATAATTTTAAAAATATTTAAATACTAATTCCTTAGTATTATACAAAGTCCAAAAGTGAAGGGGATAAAATAAACTCTGCTAAATGTTACTGAAAAATTTACTAGAAAACCACAATATAGGAAAATGTGAAACTCTGGAAAGCATTTGTTAATCATATCACAGAGAAATGGCTGTGAGCTCTATAAATCTATAAGAAATAGTCTACAAATTCAATAACTAATGAGCAAAGGAAATGAATAAGCAGTTCACAGAAAAAGAAATACAAATGGCTCTTAAACATATAAAAGCCTGTTCAACCTCATACATCAGAAAAAGAATGTAAACTAAAACTCTCCTAGCCTTCATATTTACCTCTCAGATTGGAAAAGGTCAAAAAGTTTGATTACACACTGTGTGTTTGCCAAGGTGTAGGGAAAACCTCACAATTCTCTAGTAGAAGTGTAATTTGTTCTAACTTATGTGAAGAAATAAAAAGAAAGGCAGTCTCTAATAATTTCATTACTTCATACATACTTTGAAATTTACAAAAAGAAGACTTGCAAAAGTCCAGTAGAATCTATGTAGAATCCTGTTACACCTCTTTTATGCCTTTAATTTATTTTTGTTGGAAATTTGACATAAAGAATCCAGTCATTTCAGAAATGGTAGAAATATGATTCACACATGAATTCTCTTTGTAACAACTTTACCAAACAACTTCACTGCCTCCTCCAAGTGGCTTGTTCTGTGCATTTTAACTATTAAAATTCTCTTTCTTGGGTCTTCTCTGGTGAAACAGTTGTTAAAAGTTAGCCTTCTAAGGCAGGGGCTTAGAAGGTTAGTTCAGGCTAGCAGGCTGAAGGCCTTAGACGGCTTAGCAGGCTAGTTCAATCCCTGTTTAAGCTAAGATCCCACATACTTTGAAACCAAAAAACCAAAACATAAAACAGAGGCAGTATTTTAACAAGTTCAATGAAGTCTTTTAAAAAATTGTTCACATCAAAAAGTCTTTCAAAATAATTTTCTTCCTTTAGTTGATTCCCGATTTCCAGCTTTCATTTCTGCCATCTGAAGTTGTCATAGATTTCTAATTCTACCAATTCAAAAGAGCATAATGCTAGATTTGAAATTATCAATTACCTGTTTTAATAATAAACAGCCCCCTTTTTTTTTCAGTTTTCAAACAAACATAGCTAAGGTGCTTTTTTCTTTAGGGAAAGTGGGTGTGATCAAAGCCCCCACTAGTCTTGATTAAGCAGAGATTATTATTCCTTATGCCCTTCCTTGCTAGAGTCTGCACAGAGCAGAGACTCTTCCAGGTTCCTTTATGCATGGCTCACAAAGAAAGCTCTAAGAAGTGGAGACTCATGTTTCACCTGAGGCTGGATGAGCGACTTGCCCAGGGCAGTGCCTTAATCAGAATTTTTGCGATTTAGCAAGGGAAATGTCAGCTTTGCTGCTTCCCTAGGAAGAAGCATATAATGAGCAAGTAGAGGGATCTCTTTTGGTGATGGTTACACAAGTGCCTTTGATGATGAGAACAAAGAGATGCAAATGAAAACTAGGGACAGCCTTCTGTCTATAAATGTTTCTGTCATCTGAGGTCTTTTTTCTCAGCTTTAGTATCAAAGAAATACATGGAGCAAGAGCCCCACAACTACTGGTCCCTCAGGGGTACCTGGTTACCTGTTGAAGTGACCAGACAGAGGCTTCAGGTAAAGATGGAAAATGTAGGAAGTTGAGTTTACCGAACCTCCATGGAGATGGGAGGAGTGTCATTATATGTGGAAGGCTGCCAATTAATTCTCCCCACGTGACGCAGTTGAATAACTGAAAATGCTAATCAATAATGTCCTTGGAAAGGAAGATCTTTTAGCAAGCTGTATTCTTCCTGAGCTCATTTCTACTCCTGGGGACAGTTGTTTAAGTAGGTCTTCATTATATGACTAACTATCTAGTCTGGCTAAAGTAGCACTGAAAATAGTAATGAAACAAGGCACTTTTTTCCTTGGAATCTTGGATTTTAAGTCTCGGTCATGGGCCTAAGTAAGTCCTCAGGTCAAGCAAAAAAGACTTTATTCAAGATTATTGCAATGGAAGAAACAGATTGAATTCAACTCTACTGAAACAGAAGGTAGGAGAGGTTTTAGGCATGTGGGTGAGCTTGTGAAAGTAAAGAAGGATTTTGGTGAGGAGGTTGGTCAATATGATGAGGCCTCTGTGTTTGCTACTTAGTACTTACCAAAATTAAGCTCTTATCCTCCCATGGACACTGGAAAACAAGGGTACTATCTTTCATGATGATTACATTTCAAAGGGGTGCCCAGATCCTTGAGACTCAAGACATTTTTGGGTGTAAATCTGGCAAGGGGTTGGGTAAAGATTTATATCTCAAACGGGCAGAGAAAGGATTTACAATCACAGGTTTTCTGAAATAGATGCTCTATGAAAGGGGAAGTCAGGGACCTATATCAGGAAGAAAACTAAACTTTAGTCAAACTGGGTGGAAACTTAAGGCCATCTTGTTCAGGGAGCTCTATCCTCAATTCTTGATGAGACTAGAGAAGAAAATAATTCTAATTTTGAGGAACTCAAAAGACGTCAACCTTCCTAACCAAATATGGAAGATCCTGTTTTAAGAGCTTAAAGCTGGACTGTGAACATTGTTGAGAACAGTAAAGATTTGGCAAATGAGGATGCCCACCTCTTGGCAGAAAACAATTTCTCACCAGGTTGTGCATCCCTGACTCTGTCACCTTACCTAAAACAACTCCATGTGCAGATAGTTAAGCCTTAGAGACTGGCCTGAAAGGAAAGACCCAGGAAGGAAAGAAACAATTTGTGGGCATCTAAAGTTAGGTGCCTATGCATACTGTCTCGTTTAGTTCTATCAGTGAATCTTGAGAAGAATTTATTACTAACCTATGAAGCATATGAGGATGTTGAGTGTTGGAGAGGGCCTATATTTTGCTCATGGCTCCACAGCTAATACACACCACAATCAGATATTAGTCTAGTTCTTTCTGATGCTTAAGTTATCTCTGTGTTTTGAGTAGGTGTGTACATGTGTGTCCTGGAAAGTGTAGGGTATGGTAGTAATAGTCCTGTGTTTATGGCTTGAGCATTTAGTGATCACAGTAGAGAAGGAACATATAGGCCAGTCCATCATCAGTCTGTTCCCTACCCCATGGACAGTAGAGCCTGGCTTTATGACTGAGCAACTAACACTTTCACTTTCACTGTTTTCAATGTCTTCTTGCTTGTAATTTCTGCAAAAAAAAATACTTTGCCTCTCTCCACTTTTTTAAACTGCTGTTTAGTTGCTAAGTCTTGTCCAGCTCTTTGTGACCCCATGGACTGCAGCAGCCAGGCTTCCCTGTCCTTCACTATCTGCCAGAGTTTGCTCAAAATCATGTCCATTGAATTAGTGATACCATCCAACCATCTCATCCTCTGCCACCTCCTTCTCCTCCTGCCTTCAATCTTTCCCAGCATTACAGATTTTTCCAATGAGTCGGCTCTTCACATCAGGTGACAAAAGTATTGGAGCTTCAGCTTCAGCATCAGTTCTTCTAATGAATATTCAAAAATTTGATTTCTTTTAGGATTGATTGGTTTGATCTCCTTGAGTGCAAGGGACTCTCAAGAGTCTTCTCCAGCACCACAATTCGAGGGCATCAGTTCTTCATCATTCACCCTTCTTTATGGTCCAACTCAATTATCTGTACATGACTACTGGAAAAAACATAGCTTTGACCACATGGATTTTTGCTGGCAAAGGATGTCTCTGCTTTTTAATACACAAAGTTTGTCATGGCTTTACTTCCAAATAGAGAATGTCTATATTTTGTATTTATTTAACCCGGGTTCGATCCCTGGGTTGGGAAGATCCCTTGGAGAAGGAAATGGCAAACTACTCCAGTACTATTGCCTGGAAAATCCCATGGACAGGGGAGCTTGGTAGGCTACAGTCCATGGGGTCGCAAAGAGTCGGACACGACTGAGCGACTTCATGTTCACATTCAAATTGAACTTTTCTTCTTTTTTATTTTCAGGAGTTCTTTAAGTACAAGGACATAGCTCCTCTGCTTTTTTCTATAATATTGATTTCCCTAAGCAAAGTTACAAAATATGTAGTTGAATATATTACTGTTTCTTACAATTATTTCTAGATTAAATCATATTTAAGAGTCCCTCGCTTAAAGATTGTAAAGAAATGCATAGATTTGTCTTCTTATACAACATAGTTTTATATTTAGATTTTTGATCATTTTGCCTTTACCTTGTGTGTGGTATAAAGTATGAGAGATGAATCTAGATTTATCTTTTTTCTCAAGTGACTATTTGTCCTAACACAATTTTTTTAAAAGTTCTTTTTCCTCCCTTAATTTGAGATGCCACCTTTATAATATCAAATGGTCACATACACTTTGGTTTATTCATGATTTTTTGTTGTATTTCTTTAGTATCTATTTTTGATTCAATAACTGATATATATTTAAGAAATTTGCATCTGCTGAACAGTGAAGAAGTCAGCAGCATCTGTTCTAAACTGGCCCGGAATCCCTTGAGGACTGAGCCCCAGTGCCCAGTTTATATCAACATTATGCTGGATATTTGTTAAAACTTTAGATTACTGGGCTCTGATTCCTAAGAAAATCAGAATCTTTCAGGACAGGGTGTTGGGGAACACATATCTTTTAAATAATAAGAACTTAATTTTTTTCCTGAAGACAAATATCCAAATATTTTAATCCATTTTGTTTATCATTTTTTATATGTCATTAATTTTTATCAGTCATTTTTCATAATGAATTATTTTTTCCTGTAACAAAATAGTTTATTTTTTCTTATTTTTACTTGGAGGATAATCGCTTTATAATGTTGTGTTCTGCTGTACAACAATGCAAATCAGCCATAAGTATAAGCATATATAGATATAGATATATATATATATATATATATCCCCTCTCTCTTGGGGCTTCCCTGGTGGCTCAGAGGTTAAAGCGTCTGCCTGGAATGTGAGAGACCTGGGTTTGATCCCTGGGTCGGGAAGATTCCCTGGAGAAGGAAATGGCACCCCACTCCAGTACTCTTGCCTGGAGAATCCCATGGAGGGAGGAGCCTGGTAGGCTACAGTCCATGGGGTCTCAAAGAGTCAAACATGACTGAGCGACTTCCCTTTCCCTTTCACTTTCCTCCCTCTTAAGCCTCCCTCCCCTCTCCACCGAGTCCCACCCCTCTAGGTCATCACAGAGTGTCAGGATGGGCTCCCTGTGTTATATAGCAGCTTCCACTAGCTATCTACTTTACACATGACAGTGTATATGTCAATGCTACTTTCTCAGTTCATCCTAGCCTCTTTTTCCCTTGCCGTGTCCACAAATCCCTTCTCTGCATCTGTGTCTCTATTCCTGCCCTGCAAATAGATTCACAAGTACCACTTCATGTCTTTATATATGATATTTGTTTTTCTCTTTCTGACTTTACTTCACTCTATATAACAGGCCACAGATTCATCCACCTCAGTCAACTGATTCACATTTGTTCCTTTAAATGGCTAAATAATATTCCACTGTATACATGTACCACAACTTCTTTATCCATTCATCTATTGATGGACATCTAGGATGCTTCCACATCTTAGCTATTGTAAATAGTGCTGCAATGAACATTGGGGTGCATGTGTCTCTTTGAATTATATTGTTCTCAGGGTATATGCCCAGTAGTGGGATTGCTGTGTCATATGTTAGTTTTATTCCTAGTTTTTTTAAGGACCAAGGGCTTCCCTGATAGCTCAGATAGTAAAAAATCTGCTTGCATGCAGGAGAACCGGGTTCAATCCCTGGGTCAGGGAGATCTCCTGGAGAAGGGAATGTCAATCCACTCAAGTATTCTTGCCTGGAGAATTCCACAGACAGAGGAACCTGACAGATTACATGAGGTGACCAAGAGTCAGACACAACTGAGTGACTAACACTTAGGGGATGACATTTAAACATAAGCTTACCAATCAGTTTTCAGGCAAGGTTTAGAGGTGGAAAGAAGGCAAATTCAAGCATTTTTCTAATGTGTATCCATTTCATCCTTTGTCTGCCTAAATGCACAGAAAAGCATTTCATTTCACTGTATAAGCTACAAAACCAGGATAGAGCTATCATATCTCAAAATGCAACATTTTTTAACCACTACCCAAATCAATAGGTATGATTTCCTTTGGTATCCCTTAATGACATAGGTGAGACTGACGTAGTCCAGCCAGGAGAGTTAGCCAAGTGGACAGAACCAGGAGGACTAAGTGATTATCTGAATTCCTCTGTCTCAGTTTTGGCCAAAGTATTTTTATCTTCATCAACACACGAAGAATGCCTAATCTGTACATCCAGAAAACCAGTGCCAGATGGGTAGGGGTCATTGTGTGAGCATGTTCACTAACCATATTTAGAATCAACAAATAAAGATAAGTTATTTTGCTTGTAAAGTCATAACAAGGATGAAAACAGAACCAATCAGAGGAAGGCAGTTCCTCACTAAAGTGCTTAAGAGCCCAGCACTTCTGTAGTTCAGTGTCCCTTACTCTTGCTTCAGGGTGCATGAAGTCCCTCTGCTTGTCTAAAGCTTGAAGTCTCTGGCTGAAACTTATGGACATTGCTTTAGCTAAAGGCCCAATATAGGAATTTATCTGCAGTGGCTGTCTAATTGCTGGGGATGGAGAAAGATCATCCTTCCTCCAAGATGCTTAATGAACCAATTTAGAGACACACCTAGACTAGACATTAAGGTTCTGTAGCATTTTTTCATACTCTGGAAGAATGTATAAATGGTTTATTTTTAAGACGGAAAACTTATGAAATTTTTAAAATATTTTCCATTAAAATGGAAATATAAAGAATA
>SJYQ01002637.1:297850-308775 GCA_006410935.1 Redunca redunca | reverse complement strand
TGAAATATGAATATTTTCATATGGAATGTTGGATAATTCTCTTAAAATTATATGCAATTTAGATTACATTTTTTGGTGTACAATTATATAGAAACCAGTACAAAAATGGAAATCAAAAGAATCAGGCTATTTTTCAAGAGTTACAGAAATTAGAGTCAAAGAGAAATTCTTGCTTGTCTTTCCTTTAAAAAGGCTCTAGCATTTCTTAGAAGGTATAATTCCAGACAAGTCTGCCACAGCATGAAGAAAGAACAACCTCTCATCCCTAATCTTCTTCATAGAAGTGGAGATGGTGGGACTTCCTTGGTAGTCTAGTGGTTAGAGCTTTACCTTCCAATGCTGGAGGTCATGGGTTTGATCCCTGGTCAGGCAGCTAAGATCCCACATGCCCCAGGACTGAAAGAGCAAAATAATATTGCAACATTAAACATTTATTATTAATGTTAAATAGTATAACATTAAATATTAATATTAAAAGAGAAACAATATTGTGACAAATTCTACAAAGACTTTAAAAATGGTCCACATCAAGAAAATCTTTTTAAACAGAAAGAAACAAATGGACATGGTGATGCTTATGGTAGATTGCAATTAGAGTAGTCAGATTCAAAGAAAGCATAGAAGACTTTGATGTACAGGTGGATAACATAGTGGGTCAGTGGTAAAGAATGTGCCTGCCAATGTAGGAGACATGGGTTTGATCCCTGAGTCAGGAAGAGCCCCTGGAGTAGGAAATGGCAACCCACTACAGTATTCTTGCTTGGGAAATTCCATGGACAGAAAAACCTGGCAGGCTACAGGCCCCAGGGTTGCAAAACAGTAAACACAATTTAGTGATTAAACAGCAAACAACAAAAGTGGGATAAAGGTCCAAAACTTCTGTGTGAGAAGAGAAGCCAAAGGGATGCAGAAGAAATAAACCTGAGGACTGGAAAGAGGAGATTTATCCTCAGGGTCTCAGGACCTTGGTTGTCAAGGGTCAGTGGACTGGTGGAGGGTGTGGGACCAGGGGGAGTCAAGTAGGAACAGACTGGTGGTGGCTTTCTATGCTCTGCTGTGGAGGAATAAGGACAAGAGTGTAGACACAGACGTGGAAGAGACAAACTATTTAATCCCAGGCACAATACGGGTACTGATCAAGGAAAGTGGCAGCCTGCAGCACTTGGGCCGGTAGGACCCTGGAAGCACAGATGTGTTTGGCTGCTGGACTTGTGGGGGATCTGTGGGGGATTCTAGGGGGAAGTTTGTGAGAGCAGAAGGACCCTTAAAGGCTCAGGGAATAGCTAGCTCTTTGCCAAATGCATAGTAGTATTTCAGTAATTATTTTGATCACCAATATAGCTCTGTTGATGCATTCAGGCAGACTATCAGAGTATCAGAAGATACACATGCGCTTCTGTGCTGGCGTGAGCTGTGAATTCGAGCCTACAGTGCCACAAAGGGGTTAAGGTATTGTTAAGTCTGTGTGTTTCAGAAGATGTTGGCTACAGGTGAGCTAGACGGGCCGTTTGATTAAAAAATTCCAGATTAAAACAATTTTATTCTCCAAGAGTAACAGCTCACACAATTCCAAACTGTGTGAGATATATGATACATGAATTGACAGAAAAGAAATTCTAAAACAAATCTGGACACATGCTTTCATTTGTGCAACACTCCATTTTTCAATGACACGATATCCTCAAAATCAACTTAAAAACTCAAATCAACTCCCATTGGGTCTCAGTGATCGATCACAAGTAGCATGGGGGTATTTATATTTGACCTTTACTACAATTTCCAGCCTATCTTTATATTGTGCCGTGTATTTCCACACAATTTATCACCTTTGATCTTACTGAAAACACTATGAACTACTTTAAAAATAAGAAAACACAGGACCCTTACCGAAACTTTCTTAGCTCATCCCATTTTATCATTGGAATAACACACTGAGGTAGACATTTTACAGGTAAGAATATTGAAGGATTTGAAGATGTTTTGTAAATAAGGGGAAGAACCAGGGTTGGAAACCTGCTTGTCTGATTGTTTTTCTGTTACTACCTCCCAGAAGCTAGACTATTTCAATGTTTTGTGACCCATGAAACCTAGAGTGATCTTGACCTAGCTCCTTTCAAGTGCCCCATAATCTAGAGCATTCTCTGAAAGGTAGAAACTTCTAGAAATTTCTCAATCTTCAGGGAAACTTTTGGGCGTTTTAGTGTTAGTCTTCATTGCTGATTGTAAATGTCCATTCTATCACCCCCAGTGTATGAAGTGTATGAAGTGGTACACTTAATAAATCATCTGTTGGTCTACAAACTGAAGAGGAACAAGCTGTAAAGAATGTATGTGTACAGGGTGTCTATAAATTCAAACTCATGTCCATTGAGTCAGTGATGCCAGCCAACCATCTCATCCTCTGACGTCCCCTTCTCCTCCTGTCTTCAATCTTTCCCAGCATCAAGGTCAGCATCATCCTCAGGTACTACACTTAATATATCATCTGTTGGTCTACAAGCTGAAGAGGAAGACAGCTATAAAGAATGTATCTGTACCGAGTGTCTATAAATTCTTCACAGAGGTGAGTCCTTATGACTGGAGTGAGGCTGACGAGGGACAAGGAGAAATGCTTCTAGTGAGAGAGATGTTGAAAACAGGCCCAAGGTGACAATCAATATGGGTGGAGATACCAACGAGCTTGTCTTGTCGCCCTAGCATGAAATACACCTGCTGAATAGTGGGAAAAAATGATCAAGCTCTATGTAGTATTAAATTGCAGAGGACATATGACATGATATAAACTTACATGAATTAATGTGAGACAAGCCTGGCGTTCTACATAACTTTTTATGTCACCTGTAGCCCTGAAGCTGTACATTTGTACAATTTAATTCATTCACTCTAAGTTTTATTCCAGAGAACTATGCCAGAAATCTTGATTAGTGGCCTTTGTTTATCAGCTGAAAATCAGTAGTTTTCTTTGGGGTGAGGTGGGGGATGGGGGCCTATTCAAGCAAATTCATCCTCCTCAATGAGCTTGAAACTTATGTCTGAACCTCATTTTTCTCTCTGTCCTTATAATACTTTCCAAAGTGAAACTGACATGAAGTAAGGGCACCTAGTCCCCTTTCGCTGTCCAAGCCTTGTAGATCCCTTTGAATTTCCTTACTGCTCGCTCATTTCACAGAAGGTTGCAAAGGGCTTCCTGGGAAACAGCCTTCCTGCCACATCTTGTTGACCTGCTCTCGTTTTGTGGCCACACTTTTCAAAAATCATTACCTCTTGTGGAGACAAATTCATCATAAGCCTCTTGCAATATACCTCCAGCCATGACACTTTTGGACTGACATTTATTCACAGATTGACTATAAATAGGCAGCAATTTACACCCAATTAGATGTGGAGGGGAATCTGGGGTTGCAGGAAAATTTCCATTCACTCAGTATGCAGGGTCTGTGTGGTGGCTGAGTGACTGATGTTGCTGCCATTTGCTAAGATTCTCTTATTTAATTTCCATTCAAACACTCTTAATTTGAGCAGAGCCTTGGGAATGACTTAAGACAGGGTAATTAATTGGAGCATAGGACCTTTGAGGAAAAAAAGGCAAAATTGTTTACTCCTTTTCTTTTAAAAAATGCCTGAATAATGAGAATATATTATCATCATTTAACTTCCCCCAAATTCTTATTAATTTATTCTTATTAAATTAAAATCACCAGGGCTATGTCTTCCCTAACTAAGAAAATGTAATTCAAATATTAAGCTGCATACTTTGGTTACCTCTAAGAATCACAAATTAGTTTCAACTTGGGCTGGGTAAAATGAGCTGCTGGCTTTGGAGAATGGATGAGAAAGACATGTAATAGTNNNTTTGATCATATAGCATCTAATAACTGCTGTTCAAAAAATCTCATTTAAAATAGAATGTTGAATTCCTAAGCTTGCACAAGACCTAATAGTGATTAGCTCAAAAGAATCTAAACTGTTGCTAAGAACTGGTTATTATGAGGAGAAATCTAAAGAGAGTTTTATCAAATTAAGGCCATGAGCAGTGTTATTCAGCCCAAACAGAGAAAGGAGATATTTATTTAATCCAATAGTTTCAGAAAGGATTATATTTCTATATACACATACAGATCATGTGCATTTTTAGTCTATGAAGCATTAAAATGGAAAAATAATTGCTCAAATGGCACAGAACCTAGTTTTACCATGCCAGAGACAATTGGAGATCTTGTAGAACAGTACTTTTCAAATTTTAATGTCCATCCGATCACCTGGGGATCTTGTTAAACTGAAGATTCAGATTCAGTAATCTGAGGTAAAGCATGTAATTCACATTTCTAGAAACTTGCCTCTTGATGCAGATGCTGCTGGTTCTTGAATCAACCATACTTTGAGTAGTGAAGGCTTAGAGCATCTGGGTCATGATTACAAAAATCAGTTACCATTGTATCGGGGTAAGCTAGCTAATACTGGGTGCTGATTTATATGATACATGATAACTAGTGCTGTGATATAGTCATTGATATAAAGAGAGAATAGTTTCAAAAGTAAAAGCTAGGAGAGAGAAAATACTGCTGTCTAATCTTGCCTCTACTACAAATAAACATTCCTAATGTATGTGTAGTACTTTGCATTTTGCAAATTAATTTTACCTAGTATATGTCACATGGTTTTATGTTGATCCTCTTAAAACCCTATGAAATCAAGCAGGCATTTTATTTTCATTTTCCTTATGAATATCCTGAAAGTAAAAGTTGATGTGATTTGCACAGTTTTGCATTATCATTCAGCAATAAAGCCGTGACTCAAACTAACATCTCCTGACCACAAGTACAGTGTTCTTTCTACTAGCAGTGATTTTGCATGGAATATATGACTTCTCTAGTCCTTCTCTTATTTATGAAATGGGTGATCCAGGTTCAACTAGATCAGTGGTTATCAACCCTCACTGTGCGACCAAATTACCCTAGGAGCACAAGAAATCATACCAGTGAGATCCCCTTTAGTGCAGAGTCTCCAGGAATGAGGCCAGAGTACCATTTCTTTACATCTTCTAAGCTGATAAGTTGATTCTGATACAAGTGATAACTGAGAACCAAATGTATTAGATACTCACAAAAGCATTTTTCAAGGTAAGTCATGTTCCTTTCTTCTTCAGGAAAATCTACCATTGACTTTGTTTAAAAAGGTGAAATTGTGGTTTAGCAAGCTTTTAGTTTTTGTCTTATTGCATAGGACTCGAAAATTTAGGTAGATTTCAGCTGATGCCTTTTAAAAAGATCCCTTTCACTCAAAGAAGTGAAGGTTTCAGTTTGCTCCCTATATCCACACTCTATGCAACATCAGTATTTCTGAGTTTCCTATTTTTCCTTTGAACTTGGCACTGAATAGTTAGGCTTTTACTTGGGCTCTCACTGAAGTGCATGTCTAAACCCTCCTGATTGCTTCCTGGCATGATTGTTGTTTTCTTTGTGGCCACTGTGACTTGAAGGAGGATTTGGACACAAAGTAAACATACCTAGATTACCTGAGATTTCTGTGTCAGAAACTGGTAACATAAACGGTTTAGAAATAGTCTCTTCTCAAGAGTTAACATTTCAGTGCTGAGTCTCCTTGCTGCAAATTTTGGAAAAGTTCAGGTTGTTGGAAGCAGATGGTTGTTTTTCTTTTACAGAATCTTTGGCTTTTTTATAGTTGTCACAAGATCAAGGGGACAGAATTAGTCAACAGCTTTCCCTCATAGTTTCCGTTCTGTTGATAATTTTTCAAAAGTTGAAGAGACAGGAGGAAAATGGAAGCTTTGAACACTTGGGAGGATCCAAGAGGTGGTTATGCCTTTCTAGGGGTAATCCTTGATTACCTGTAACCTAAGAGGGTTCTCAATAAAGCCATCCCTTCCTGATGGTTTCTTTATTCTGAGTGATGTTACTGTATCAGTGATACATCTCTGAGTTTCTCTAGGAGAGTTCAGGGCTTGAGGCATAACAGACCCAAAACAGCTTGTTTAATTTTGGTAGTGAAAATGTAATTGCATATATATTATTAGTATCCTTGAAAGGATATTATGCAATCCAAGTCTTGATTCCCAAACTTTCTAATGTGAATTTTCTATAACCAGGCAAGTTTATTCAATGAGGAAATAAAATGCATACTGTTCAAAGATGACTACAATACCAGTTTCCTGGGGTAGACGGTACAGAATAATCTTTTTTACAGCAGATCATTAATCTTGTTGTTCCTTACTGTTTTAGTCTGATCACTCAGTCTTTCTTGCACTGTTTATTTGAGTGGATCCATGAAGTCCAGAAATGCTTGTTTCATTTAAGTTTACTGTGAGATTTTTACACCCTGTGGAGAATTCTCTGGTTGTCATTATAAAATACACTTTTATTCACCCCAAGCAGAATGGTCCTGTAACACCCCATTGCCTTTTCTAATTTCTAGAATTTCCTGTTCATTCTTACAACATCTTTAATAGCATCACTCTTGAACCCCATGGACTCACGGAGAGCAGAATCTTTTTGTTTGGGAGATTCCAGACGTATTTCCTTCATCTCACTCCCTGATAAACAATCTTGTCTGAGCCCAGATATGCCTGGCCTCTCACAAAGCATTTGGCTACCACTGTTCTGGGGAGATGGTTACTGCGTTCACAAGGTACAGGAAATTTCTACTGTCCCATTAAGCCCCCTATTTGTATCCTAGAACTCTATTTTCTAGTGACCCATCTCTGCAACTTGTTGCCGTTTCCCCACAGAGAAAAGTATGGAGTCAGCGACTGATATTAAAAAAAAAAAAAATGGTAGCAAAGCAATTGCTCTCATTTAGAATTAAAAATATTTGATTAAAATTTGTAAGAGCACTCAGCTGGAAGCATTAGAGCCAATTACTCATGTGCACGTTGGATGGGCCTTCCCAATTTAAAGTGTGCAGTAACTCTCTCTTTTTGAATGAAGGAAAATACATCTTTGTAGTAAGTTGGAGGATCTAAGTTTTAACTCTTTCTGTGCCAGTCTGAAGGCTGGATTGATATAAAATGTAATGTGCTTAGTTGTTCAGTTGTGTCAGACTCTTTGTGACCCCATGAACTGTAGCCCGCTAGGTTTCTCTGCCCATTGAGAGTCTCCTAGGCAAGAATACTGGAGTGCATTGCCATGCCCTCCTCCAGGGGATCTTCTCAACCCAGGTATCAAACCCAGGTCTCCCGCATAGCAGGCAAATTCTTTACTGTCTGAGCCACCAGAGAAGCCCATAAAATGTAATAGTTTAAATATCAAAAATGAAGTGAAGTGAAAGTCGCTCAGTAGCGTCCAATTCTTGGCGACCCCATAGACTACAGTCTATGAAATTCTCCAGGCCAGAATACTGGAGTGGGCAGCCTTTTGCTTCTCCAGGGGATCTTTCCAACACAGGGATTGAATCCAGATCTCCTGCATTACAGGCAGATTCTTTACCAGCTGAGCCACAAAGGAAGCCCAAATATTAAAAAATAGTAGGCATTTAATTTTTACAAGGGGAAAAATTCAGATAGCAGGGTCTAATGACAGATGGTGTCACATATTTATTTCATCTTTGGTGTATTTGCTCTTTTGTAAGGGTTTAAATCACAGTACAGCCTAGGTTAGACTGATTTGTAGATTGGTTTTGTCTCAGAATTAAATATTTGCTAGGAGAATGAGAGAGAAAGCTAGTTTTATTGGGTTTTTATTTTCTGTTCTTTCAGATCTAAGCTCCAGCCACCTTGATTCCATATTTTGTTTTAAGGGTCTGAATTTTATGGAGATCATGAAGGACACTTTGTGCTTTCTGGGTTTTGATAGTGTTTGACAAATAAGATGTCATGGCAAGACATCAGAAGGGTAGAAGGTAGACTTTTCTGTCCCCTGGCTGCATTCCTGGTAGGCTGGCCCTGAGATAGCTGTGTTTTTTCAAGGAATGTCCTTGTTCCTTTCATGGCCCTCCCTAAACGACTCTCCCCATCCAGTGCTGGGGATCTCTTTTCCTCTCCTTCTTCTGCCTTAGAGGTGAAGTGACTAGTTTCATGGTTCTGTACAATCTCTTGTAACTTTCTTATAAATATGAGGGTGCTATTTTCTGTAGAGACCTTGAATGATTCACTAGAGTTAACTAACAGGCTTTAGTGGGTGGGTTATCTGTTTGTCTTATCTCTAAGCTTAAGGTGAGGGGTCTATTAATCATATACAACTTCCAACCTTTAAGAAAAATGGATTTGCAATACAAATGGTGACTAACATGAATAGTGAGTGGAGAGTGATAAGGAGAGGCAAGAATGTATATATGTGTAATATTTAAGGATGATTGATATTCAGTTGATAGTCCTTCATACAACCATATATCTGCTTATAAATGACTTTCACTTTATTTGCCAGGAATTTGTAGTATTGAAAAGTGTTTTGAATATCACCCTAGTTTCACTGATACATATTTTTATTAATATTATTCATGTGGGTAAATTGATAACTTGGTATACTGTTTTGTTTTGTTTTTATCTGAAGATCGACAGAGAAGAGCTTTAATCAAGCTTCAGGAAGCTATAGCTTTCAATAACACTCATCTTGGTTCAGCATCCATATGCAAGAAAAAATCCACTTGCAAAATATATTACATGTGAACTGAAAAAAAGAAAGTAAGCCATAATCATAGCTTTATCATGAAACTCCCATATTTAACACTTATAGAGAGATTTCTATGGATAAGACACTTTGCATCCATCATGAACAATCTCTTATTTAATCCTTCTCAACAAATGCTGAATACTATTATATTCCAGTTTTTCAGTTAAAGAATATAGGGCTTAGATAGGCTTAACTTGCCCCCAAACATGCATTTAATTGGCATCTAATTGGACTTTGATCTGAGGACTCTCCAGTTTCAAAGCCTAAGTTCTCAACCATTACAAAAAACTGGTTCCCTGAACTTTTCTATAGCTTCAAGCAATTCTTATGTTTTTGTACAACTGTGATCAAAAAAATTTTAATGATCATTAATTAAAGTAGGAAGAATTACTTGTAATTGCATTAGTATATGCTTATTTCTTGACATTGTCACTTAAATTGGCACAGTAGATGCTTTTATAATTCCTACTGAATATAAAATATGGAGCCCCAGCACAAACTGAAGGGGCAGCTGTGGGAATGTTAGGACACATGTGAAGAGAATTATAATAAAATAATTGCCTGGATTATTTAATTAAAAATCTACACTCAGAAGGGAAATTAGATATTGTTTGGTCCAATCCCTTCCTTTATATAATAATGAAATGGAAACTTAAGATAGTTCAGTGGCCTCCCAAAGGTCACTGTGAAAATATCTGAGGACAGTTGGTAAGAAAAGGCTTCCTACAATGATTCCATTAAAACAGAAACCAATCTATTTTAATAAACTTAAAAGAAAAGTGATTTTAACAAATGAGAGTAAATATCACTAGATAAGTATCTTTGATTTTNTTTCAGTTTCCTCTACCCCCACTTTTATAATTAATATACTGTATTCTATAAGGTTAAGGTGTTCAGCATAATTTGACTCACATGTATTGTGAACTGATTATGACAATAAGTTAGTTAATATCTGTCATCTCGTACAGGTACAGAAAAAGGAAAAGAATAAAAAAAAGTTTGTTTTCTCATGATGAGAACTTAAGATTTACAGTCTTAACGTTCTATAAATATATGATACAGCAATCACCATTGGTATGTTACGTCCTTAGTACTGATTTATAACTGGAAGTGTATACCTTTGACCACCTTCATGCAATTTCCCTTCCCCTCACCCACCTCCTCTGATAACCACAAATCTTATCTCTTTTTAAAGAGTTTTTTCTTTTTTTATATTTCAAATAGAAATTAATTACAGTATTTATCTTTCTTTGACTTCTTTCATTTAGCATAATGCCCTCAAGGTCCATCCACGTTGTCACAAATGGCATGTGTTGATAGACTCAACAGGTTTGTTGTTTCCATGTCTCAGCTAATGTAAATAATGCTGTTATGAACACGTGCGTGCAGAAAACTCTTAGGCATCATGACCTGGTTTCCTTTGGATAGACACCCAAAAGTGGAACTGATGGACCATATGGTGGTGGTAGTTTTATTCACTAAGTCAGGGCCGACTCTTTGCAGCCCTATGAACTGTACACGGCCAGGCTTCTCTGTCCACGGGGTTTTCCAGACAAGAGTCCTGGAGTGGGTTGCCATTTCCTTCTCCAGGAGATCTTCCCAGCCTAGGGATAGAACCTGGGTCTCCTTCATTGCGGGTGCCACCAGAGAAGCCTTGGGTCATATGGTAGTTTTATTTATCTTTTTAATGAATATCCACACCGTTTTCTATAGTGCCTGTACCAATTGCAATACCTCTGTAAGGGCAAAAGATTTTCCCTTTCTCCACAACCTCACCCGCATTTATTATATCTTGTCTTTTTTATGAGAGCCATTCTAACAGACCTAAAGTGATAGCTCATTGTGGTTTTGTTGTGCATTTCCATAATGATTGGCTCAGACGGCAAAGCGTTTGCCTGCAATGCTGGAGACTGGGGTTCGACTCCTGGGTTGGGAAGATCCCCTGGAGAAGGAAATGGCAATCCACTCCAGCACTCTTGCCTGGAAAATTCTATGGACGGAGGAGCCTGATAGGCTACAGTCCATGGGGTCGCAAAGAGTAGGACACGACTGAGCGACTTCACTTTCACTTTCCATAATGATCAGTGATGTTTAGCACCTTTTGGTGTACCTGTTGGCCATTCATATATCTTTGTTGAAAAATGTCTTTTCAGGTCCTTTGCCCATTTCTAAATTGGATTATTTGATTTCTTGCTATTGAGTTTTTTTTTTTTTAATATATATATATATCTTGGATAGTAACGCCTAGTCAGATATATCTTATGCAATATTTTTTCCCACTCTGCAGGTTTTTTTTTTTTT
>SJYQ01002637.1:263317-287815 GCA_006410935.1 Redunca redunca | reverse complement strand
ACCATGGGCCTTCTCTATTGATGCTCTGATTTTCTTTCTTTTTCACTACTATTTTCCATTTCTCTGTTGATTCTGGGATGTTTTCTCTAATTTATTTCCCAATTCATCTACTATTTAAAAAGTATTTTATTTTCAGCTGTCATATTTTTAAACTCCAAGAGTTCCTTTTTTGTTTTTGGAATATTCATTTTTTTCTAATATCCTATTCATTTTTTCTTGCAAGTTTAATATCTTCTCTTGTCTGTATGTGAATATAAATACTTTATGAGATTTTTATAAAATTGTTCTCCCTGCATTGATTTCTGTTCTTTCAAGTCACTTTATATCTGTATGTCTTAGTTTTTATTTTACATGTTAGAAACTTTCATCTGCTTTTTGAAAAACATACATGAAAAAGCAGTTATAAGCCACATAACTGATAAAGGACTTCTATCCAGAATATAGGATGACCTTTTAAAACTCAAATAAGAAAACAAAACGAAAGTGGACAAATTTTTGAACTGATACTTTCCACAGAAAAATATGCATGAATGATAAATAATCCCAGGAAGAGATGATCAACATTCTTAGTCATTAGGGAGATGTAAATTAAAGCCAAAATGAGGTACACTGCACACCCACTATAATAACCATAATAAAATAGGTTGACAATGCCAACCTACTTCAAGAGAGTGTGAAGAAGAATCCACTCTAACTTATTCTAATTTGGAAAATGATTTGGTTGCTTCTTAAAAATTTAAACATTCACTTACTATGTGACCTAGCCACTCCACTCCTAGGTTTGCACCCTAGAGAAATGAAAGCCTATATCCATATAAAGATTTTTATTCTAGTAGTTAAAACCTGGGTGTTACCCAAATATCCATCAATGCATAAACAGAAAAGTTATGGTACATCCATACAATGGAATATTGCTCAGTAATCAAGATGATTGACTACTGATATACCTAACAGTGTTGATGAATCTCTTATCCTGAAAGAGACAAAAAGAGAATTCATGCTATATTGCTCCATTTATGTATAAAATGCAAACTAATCAACAATGACAGAAAGGAGATGATTTGATGTAGACGGGAGGCACCTTGAAAGTGGATTAAAAAGGAAGAAGAAACTTTTGGGGGTTATAACAGAAGTTTACAGTTGTGTTGATTACATAGGTTTATAAAAATGTCACATCAAGTTATTGCTTTAAACATGCAATTTTGTATGTAAAATATATATATATAAAAACATAAAGCTATTTAATGAAAAAACTGTCTTCATTAGCTTGAGTCTCTACCTCAGCTCTCAATTCTCAAAATATTTATCACTTTCTGAACCAATATTATCCTGCCTTATTTATTATAACTTTATAAAAAAATACATAATTGCTAGAGCAGACCATTTACCAGACATTTGGATATTTCTGGATGTTACACATTCAGGTAAAGTATAACATTAGGTTGTTATATCCCATAAAAATTCTTGAGGTAGGTTCTACTTTAATTTTAGAAAAACTGACCACCTTACTGTCATGAATCAGTTCAGTTCAGTTCAGTTCAGTCACTCAGTCATGTCCGACTCTTTTCCTCTCCATAATAATAATTTTCCTATCAAATTATTTTGATTTTCAAGCATATTGTTCACTAATATTTTATGATGATTTTTCCATAATTATTTGCTTTCCTCTTGTTAGATTCCTAGTCAGTTAGTCAGTTTCTTAAAGATTTTTCTGATATAATGGATATTGTCTTCTAACTCTACGCTTTTTTATTGTTATTGCTGCTGACTCTATTTCATTGAACTTTGTTTATTAATCTAACTTTCCAGTGAAACAATGAGCTCTAATAATGACTCCAATAATTAATCAGCAAATAGACAATCTTATATCCAAAAATTAAAACCAAAATAAAGTTTGTTAATTTTTTTTATAATCTGGAAAGATGACATTATATGAGGATTATCTATTCCTTGGTGATTTAAGACCTAAATAGACATTTCTCCAAAGAAGACATACTGNATTTATTCCATTAGCAGTTATTTTCCTAGATTCTTGAATTTATTCTACTAACAGGTTTTTCCTAGATTCTTGAATTTAATGCATAGCTTTTTTTTTTAAAACTCTCTTTTTAAATGAATGCAATTAAGGTGAAAATTTAACTTGTCTCTGAGTGTGCTAAGGACAACCTCAAAACATAGATATGTATATAGTACCATTTAGCCATTTCATAGCCATACTATGGCATTGGCAAGGACAAATACTCCCATTTTTAATTGGCAGACATGCTGTGAAGGGTTCAGTGCTTCTCTTTTATTACTCACACATTTGTGAATGTTCAAGCTGGAAAACGTGTTCTATAATCACTGACTCACTGGCTGTCTGATCAGTGCTCTGAATATGAGTTTGTATTGAAAGTGCAACTACACACAACAGCAAAATCTCCAAGGCAAGTCCATGCATGGAAATGCTCTTTAAGATAATTTAATCCCAGTCCTCCTTGGGATTTTGATTATGAAGATGGACTTTATTATGAAAAAACATCCTTCAGTGTTTAATTCTGTCTTTGCATCTCAAATGAGGTATGTTGTAGGACACAATTTGATTTTCCTTCTTGGATCAGGTTAGCTGTGGACAAGATGGAGTCCTGACTTGGGTCTTCTTGAGTCTTCATTTGCACAGGATTTCCCTGGTGGCTCAGCTGGTATAGAAAACGCCCACAATGCAGGAGACCCCAGTTTGATTTCTGGGTCCTGGGTCAGGAAGATCCCCTGGAGAAGGGATAGGCTACCCATTCCAGTATTCTTGGGCTTCCCTTGTGGCTCAACTGGTAAAGAATCCACCTACAATGTGGGAAACCTGGCTTTGATCCCTGGGTTGGGAAGATCCCCTGGAGAAGGGAAAAGTTACCCACTCCAGTATTCTGGTCTGGAGAATTTCATGGACTGTATAGTCTATGGGGTCGCAAAAAGTCGGACATGAAGCGACTTTCACTTTCATGTGCACAATATCTGAATTCACTGTGAGAACTGGATAAACAGAAACTTAAGATTTGGGGGGAAGGGTCAGGATGACATTATGAGATTAGGCTTGAATTTCTCCATCATCTCTAAACACAGTAGGAAAAAACAATTTTTTAAAAAATATAAATTTATTTATTTTAATTGGAGGTTAATTACTTTACAATATTGTATTGGTTTTACCATACATCAACATGAATCAAAGAAAATTATTAAGCACACTATACTCAAAACAAAAGTATCTCCGTGGACCAGAAAGGGAACAGAAGTTCAGCCTAGTAAGTCAGTAGTTAGGGACTGGAGCCAGGGCCCGCTGTGCTCCAAGTCTGGATGAAGCTAGGCTTTGCCTCCTGCGGAGCAATGGGAGCCAGAGCTCCGTGTGCATAGCAGGAGAGCAGAGTCAAGTTAACTGCATGAAACTGGGGCAGGTGCAACGCCCACTAGCCTATGAAATATGGTCAAAAGAAAATTGTGGCTGCGACCTGGGACTACAGCTTCTGTACATGTGCCTACCTGCAGTGTTGAACGATTCAGACAAATTCTTATAACACAATTAGAAAGTAGTCACTGTGCATTTAGTGACTGATTTTGAGATAGACCCATGTTAATGAGAGAACTGGAACCTTGAACCTCCATAAAAATTGGTCCTGAGCGAGAGTTCTCTTGGGAACCAGATTGTATCTCTGAAGAATAGGATTTCTTTGGCAACCAAAAACAGAGTCTCCCATATTGAGGTAAGAGGGATGGAAGGAGGCTTTTCCAGAGAGTAAGGTTTATGCCTTTGCCCTAAGCGGAATCCAGGAAACAGCTATGCAGCTCATCAAGGGCCACATAAATGCGTTTTTAGAGCCATAGAAATATCCAAGCCTCAGTCTGTGTTGTGGACACAGCAGAGATTTTCCAGACTCACAGCAGCCACAAAGACAAAAGTGACCTTGAGATCAGTGATAGATGGTTGTGTGGGATGATGACATTCAAGGGACACTGATGAACCGTCACCTCCCCATCCTCCCACACACTTTACATCTGACCTAGGAGAGCCCCTTAGACACAATCCCATACAAAAGGAATATTCCCATTTGATTGACATTAACTTTCCTGTTCTGGCAAATTGTGAGTTTAAAATAGAAATTATGTAGGATTACAGAAAAAAGTTATCTGTCTTGATTTATATCAGATTCCAGTATAAATAATTCTTTCTGGTAAAATATGTTGCTATGTTGGCGATGGCACCCCACTCCAGTACTCTTGCCTGGAAACTCCCATGGACAGAGGAGCCTGGTGGGCTGCAGTCCATGGGGTCGCTAAGAGTCAGACATGACTGAGTGACTTCACTTTTCACTTTTATGCATTGGAGAAGGAAATGTTCTTTCCTGGAGAATCCCAGGGATGGGGGAGCCTGGTGGGCTGCCATCTATGGGGTCGCACAGAGTCGGACAGGACTGAAGTGACTTAGCAGCAGCAGCAGCAGCATGTTGCTCTGAGATTAGTGAAATGAACAGGGAAGCCCCCCAAGCTAACCAAATAAGAGTGCTACGGGTCCAGCCATGCCATTCAAGCTCCTCTCTGTCCTGCGTGGAGTCTGGCACCATCTATTAGTGGTTGTTTCTCTGGCTTAAGCTTTGATGAGAATGTCTCCGGTCCTCTGACTGGCTGAGATTCCAGAGTGGCAGCAAAGGAAGACATTCAAGCTATGTGCTTCTGAGGAGGTCCCTTTTTGTTGCTGTGTGGAACTTTTTTTTTTCCTTTTGCATCTTCTTTTCCAAGAAAACAGAGGTTTCCTTCAGGTTAGCCATTCTCTCACCATCTTTTTTGAGGTGGTGTTAAGGAGAATCAACTTATAGGACATGGCAACCCACTTCTGTATCCTTGCCTGGAGAATCCTGTGGACAGAGGAGCCTGGCAGGCCACGGTCCATGGGGTCGCAGAGAGTCGGACACAACTGAAGCAACTAAGCACAAGCACGCACAAAAGCAGCACTTGATCCCCGAAAGCTGCAGATGGGGTATACTTGGGACCCCCTCTTCTAAATCTTTTCATCACCCTAGATATAAACAAAAGTGCCCACTATGAAATCTTCAGGAGAAGGAAATGGCAACCCATTCTAGTACTCTTGCCTAGAGAATTCCATGGACAGAGGAGCCTGGTGGGCTGTTGTCTATGGGGTCTCACAGAATCGGACACGACTCAAGCGACTTAGCAGCAGCAGCATGAATCTTCAAGGGGTTGATGATTTCCAGGGATGCCTTTTCCAAATAATTTGAATAAAAAGACCACACTGATTATATTGACATTAGGCTTGATACAGCTTTCCCCTAGTCTCTTTCAGCCTAAATCCAGAATCCTTTCTGACTATGTCCAAGTTTGCCTAAAATAAAAATAAACCTGATCTCTGTAAGGAGCCTCACAGATATTTTGTACTTATTGACAATTATAATTTAACAAACCAATAAACAATAGGGAGACTAAAGGAGCTCAGTAAGATTTTTTAAATCTTGGGTCATCCTACATTTTCATTTTTGTAAGATGATGTTCAAATAATTAATTGGAAACATAGATTGTTAAAATGTGTCAGAAGCTGAAATTTCAAGGAAAAAATATTCTTCTTTTTTTTCAACTTCTTGTGTTGCTACCAGGGAAAAATAAACTTTTAAATTCCCAAATTCTGATAAGGTCTTCCCAGGTGGTGCTAGTATAAAGAATCTACCTGCCAATGCAGGAGACACACGAGACATGAGTTCCAACCCTGGGTCTGGGGATCCCTTAGAGTAGAAAATGGCAACCAACTCCAGTATTTTGCCTGGAAAATTCTGTGAGCAGAGGAGCCTGGTGGGCTACAGCACATGGGTCCACAAAGAGTCAGACATGACTGATGATTCTGTGAAGGGAAAGACAATGGTATATTTCTAAAGCCTGAGCAAGCATGTGTACAATGGAGAGGGGAGCAAAATATTTTGTGTTTCAGTTTCAAAGAAAGAATTTAGGTTCAACCGATCAGAAAGAAGGTGGATGAAAGCTGGTGCTTGGAATTGTAAAAGTGAAAACTCAAGTGTGTCCCACTCTTTGGGATCCCATGGACTGTAGCGTGCCAGGCTCCTCTGTCCATGAAATTCTCCAGGCAAGAATACTGGAGGGAGTTGCCATTTCCTTTTCCAAGGGATCTTCCCAACCCAGGGATCAAACACAAGTCTGCTGCATTGCAGGCAGATTCTTTATAGGCAGATTGGAGTTGGGGAGTAAAGTTCTCAGTTCTCAAGATGGTCATGTAGGGAGTTGGGTATCAGATATTAGAATGGTCCATGTAATCACAGGCACATCAGCAGTAAGAATGACTGACTGAAGACGAGAAGTCTACCTGCAGATGTTCTGACAAAATAAGCCCCAAGATGCTTAAACAATCCTGGAAAGAAAGAAGTGTTCACTAAGAATGACTAGTATGAATGACTTGTCAACTTTTGTAAGCACAGACACAGAGCTAGATTTGGAAACATAGATTTACATTTAGAAAAATAAAGCAACATAAGTATTTGTGCACATTTATACTTAAACAGAAAATAAGATATCAAGAAAATCTTATAAATGCCTAATGAAAAATTACATTTTTCCAAAAAACGAATTTTATGGCTGTAAGTTTTGTCTCTATGACATGTTAATTTCTCAGCTTTAAGTTTCTTGGAAAATTTCTTTTAGCTTAATATTTATCTCTGACTTAACCTTCAGTTGTACTTTCATTTCTGTAATATTTCTGTAAGCATTTAGAAACCCTCATCCTTCTTAAAAATTTCTAAGGTCTTAAAATTGAATAATAAACCACTAAGGATAACTGGATATACACAGTGCTTTCTATGATAAAATGTTTGAATGTGTTTATTTAGCAATGGATAACATAACCTGTGGAGAAGGCAATGGCACCCCACTCCAGTACTCTTGCCTGGAAAATCCCATGGACAGAGGAGCCTGGTAGGCTGCAGTCCATGGGGTTGTGAAGAGTCAGACACAACTGAGCAACTTCCCTTTCACTTTTCACTTTCATGCATTGGAGAAGGAAATGGCAACCCACTCCAGTGTTCTTGCCTGAGAATCCCGGGGATGGTGGAGCCTGGTGGGCTGCCGTCTACGCGGTCACACAGAGTCGGAAATGAATGAAGTGAGTTAGCAGCAGCAGCAGCAGCAACATATCGTCCCCTTCTCCTCCTGCCCCCTGTCCCTCCCAGCATCAGAGTCTTTTCCAATGAATCAGCTCTTCGCATGAGGTGGCTAAAATACTGGAGTTTCAGCTTCAGCATCATTCCTTCCAAAGAAATCCCAGGATTGATCTCCTTCAGAATGGACTGGTTGGATCTCCTTGCAGTTCAAGGGACTCTCAAGAGTCTTCTCCAACACCACAGTTCAAATGCATCAATTCTTCGGCGCTCAGCCTTCTTCACAGTCTGAGATGGCTGGATGGCATCACGGACACGATGGATGTGAGTCTGAGTGAACTCCGGGAGTTGGTGATGGACAGGGAGGCCTGGTGTGCTGCGATTCATGGGGTCACAAAGAGTCGGACACGACTGAGCGACTGAACTGAACTGAACTGCAGCAACATAACCTGAAACTGGAAAACTTCTAAAAGAAAACCTGGGAACATTTTCACAATATTGGTTTTAACGATGATTTTTTTGGATATGACACTGAAAGCACAGAAAACAAAATTAAAAATAGATAAGTGGGACTGCATCAAACTGAAAAGCTTCTTTCTACCTAGGAAACAATCAACAAAATTAAAAAGTGGCCTTTTGGAAGGTCATATTGCATGGGAGAAAATACTTGCAAGTCATATATCTTACAAGAGGTTACTATGCTTTCCTTGGAAAGAAAGTTGTGACAAACCAAGACAGTATATTAAAAAGCAGAGATATAATTTTGCTGACAAACATCTGTATAGTCAAAGCTATGGTTTTTCCAGTAGTCATGTATGAATGGGAGAGTTGGACCATAAAGAAGGCTGAGTGCCAAAGAACTGATGTTTCCAATTGTGGTGTTGGGGAAGACTCTTGAGAGTCCCTTGGTCTGCTGGGAGATCAAACCAGTCAATCCTAAAGGAAATCAGCCCTGAGTGTTCATTGGAAGGACTGATGCTGAAGCTGAAACTCCAACACTTTGGCCACCTGATGTGAAGAGCTGCCTCATTGAAAAAGGCCCTGATGCTGGGAAAGATGGAAGGCAAAAGGAGAAGGAGGAGGCAGAGGATGAGACAGTTAGATAGCATCACTGACAATGAATATGAATTTCAGCAAACTTTGGGAGATAGTGGAGGACAGAGGAGCCTGGCGTTCTGCAGTCCATGGGGTCACAAAGAGTTGGACACCTCTTAGTGACTAAACAACAACAAAATGAAAAATATAGTGCTTCTCCAGTGGCTCAGTGGTAAAGAATCTGCCTGCAATGTAGGAGACACAGAATGTGGGAAATTCAGGTTCGATCCCTCATCCTCTGGAGAAGGAAATGGCAACCCACTCCAGTATTCTTGTCTAGGAAATCCATGGACTGAGGAGCCTGGCAGGTTACAGTCCATGGGGTCACAGAAGAGTCAGACCCTACTGAGTAACTACTTAACAACAAGCATGCAAAATGTATAGGAACTTGGGCAATTTAATAACAAAGGCTCAGTTAAAAATGAGGAAAAGACTTGAATGGATATTTCCCCAAAGAAAACATACAAAGCTAATAAGTGTATAGAAAGAAGATCAGCATCACTCCTCTTCAAGGAAATGCAGATCAAAACAAGGAGATATCATCTTACATCTATTAGGACGGCTGTTATAAAACAAACAAAACACAAAACATAGCCAGTGTTGTAGATGACATGTAGACATTAGAACCCTTACACATTGTTGGTAAAAATGTAAAATAATATGTGTGTGTGTGTGTGTTTTAGTCACTTAGTCTTGTCTGATTCTGGACTCCACAGACTGTAGCCAACTAGTCTCCTTTGCCTGTGGAATTCTCCAGCCAAGAATACTGGAGTGGGTTGCCATTTCCTTCTCCAGTAAAAGAATATAGGTACCCTGGAAATCAATATAGAGGTTCCTCAAAAAAATTAAAATGGAAACACTGTGATCCAACAGTCTCACTTTTGGGCACTTCTCTAAAGAACTGAAATCAGGATTGCAAAGAGCAATTTGCATTCTCGTGTTCATTGCAATATTATTTACAATAACCAAGATATATAAACAACCTTGTCCATCAACACATGAATAGAAACAATATGGTATATACAAACAATAAAATATTATTCACCTTCAAAAATGAAGGCAATCATCATATTTGACACACGTGAACCTTGAGGAAATAAGGCTAAATGAAACAAGCCGGTCACAGAAAGCCAAATGACTCCACGATTCCACTCAGGTTGCTGTTTCAGCTGTTAGCTTTAGTCTGACTCTTTTGCAAGCTCATGAACTACAGCCACCAGGCTCCAGTCCATGTGATTTCCCAGGCAAGAACATTGGAGTGGGTTGCCATTTCCTTCTCCAGGGGATCTTCCCTGCCCTGGGACTGAACTCAGGTCTCCTGCACCGGCAGGTGGATTTTTACCAGGAGCCACCAGAGGAGCCCGATTCCACTCATACGAGGTATCAAAAAAATAAACTCATAGAAACAGGGAGTAGGATAGAGGTTCCCTGGGACTGGATGGTGGAAGAAATAGTGAGTTTCTACTTAACAGGTATGAGAAGTCTCAGTTGTGCAAGATGAATAACTTTCGGAGATCGGCTGTACAACATTGTACCTATAAATAACAATACTGGGTCATGTACTTATAGGGATAAATCATATGTTTAACCTTCTTATAAAAAATATTTTAAAAAGAAAGAAAAAAGTAAATACCATGAATAGCAACTTGAGTAATTAGGTTGACCTTCTAATTCGTTTTCCATATCATCTGTGTAAATTTTGCTCAACTACCAAACTCTTCCTTGAAGACTAAATTGTCTCAGCCAGCCTACAGGAATTTTTCCTCACCTGAATTCCCCTTGGCCATTGTTATCTACATAATTCATTGTGTGGTATTGTTTACTACATTTTCAGTAGCATCTCCTCCATTGCAGTGGGTTCTTCACTGCTGAGACACGGGGGAAGCCATCAAGTTGGTATCTACTATATTAATTTTCATACTGTTCATGGGGTTCTCAAGGCAAGAATACTGAAGTGGTTTGCCATTAAATGAGTTGATGAATATTTGCTTTTTATGAAGTATGTGTTAGATGTTTCTATTCCTTATTGATTTGGGGATCTCACCTGCAACCATCTGTTTGAGGTATTTTGTTAGTAGATTTTTCACTGCTGATATATTTCTTTAATAATTCAGGTTTCTTATTTCCCCTTGATTCACTTAGGTTAATGAAGGTTACTCTGGAAAAATATCCATTTCACCTAAGTTTTTAAATTTTATTTGTATAAAGTTCTTCATAGATCAGGATAGTGGGTACTTAATAACTTTTTGATGAATGAATGAATTAGTGACTGAATATCAGGCTCAAGCATCTAGACTGAAGCCTGAATAGATCAACCCATACTTCACACTTTTGAGAACTGAAATAGGGTAATATCTAGCTGTAATACTAAGAAAAAGTAAAAACACAAGTAAATGCATAAAGCATGGACAAACATACATTTTCATTGATACAGAGTGTGCTTTATATTGATTTTTTCAGTTGCTTTCTCAAAAACTTTTTTTTCTCACAATTTTTTCCTTTTTCTCTCTCCTGCCTCAAAATAGGACATTCAACATTTGTATTCTTTGTGCAAAGGCAGCATGGTTGTCTATTCTATATATAGCTTTTAAAGTAACCTATCTATTTTTAGCATCAGTCCTACCCATTATTGTACCTACAGTTCCTAAATCATGTACTTTTCTAGCATTTCTTGAGACAACTTATCTTACTCCTTGGTTATAAAGATGCTTGTGCCTCTACTTTTTGCTACAGCTTCTCTGATCTCCTGTGTCAGATTCCTGTCTTGCATCCACATTCAGTCTTGTGAAAATTTGTTAAAGTATTTCATCTTTCAGTAGCCTCTTCTCTATTTTGGCTTATATCTGTTTTATCCCTTTATTATTATTTAGTTGAGACTTTATAAGAACAGGAAAACACACGTACAGTAAATTAACCATCTTGTGCAAAAAACTCAATATTTTAATATTTGTCTCATATTCCATAGAATGAATGTTTAAAAATTGTATTCAACTACTTTCTTCTACAAATATATAATATACATTTACATTCTACAGATATTTTCCACATTTTTAAACTATAAGCATGCATGTTTATAATTTGTCGAATATACATATGTCAGTTCAGCTCAGTTGCTGTCATGTCTGACTCTTTGCGACTCCATGAATTACAGCACGCCAGGCCTCCCTGTCCATCACCAACTCCCGGAGTTCACTCAGACTCACGTCCATTGAGTCAGTGATGCCATCCAGCCATCTCATCTTCTGTTGTCCCCTTCTCCTCCTGCCCCCAATCCCTCCCAGCATCAGAGTCTTTTCCAATGAGTCAACTCTTCGCATGAGGTGGCCAAAGTACTGGAGCTTCAGCTTTAGCATCATTCCTTCCAAAGAACATCCAGGACTGATCTCCTTTAGGAATGGACTGGTTGGATCTTTTTGCAGTCCAAGGGACTCTCAAGAGTCTTCTCCAACACCACAGTTCAAAAGCATCAATTATTCAGCACTCAGCATTCTTCACAGTCCAGATCTCACATCCATACATGACCACAGGAAAAACCATAGACTTGACTAGACAGACCTTTGTTGGCAAAGTAATGTCTCTGCTTTTCAATATACTATCTAGGTTGGTCATAACTTTTCTTCCAAGGAGTAAGCGTCTTTTAATTTCATGGCTGCAGTCACTACCTGCAGTGATTTTGGAGCCCCCCAAAAATAAAGTCTGACACTGTTTCCACTGTTTCCCCATCTATTTCACTTGAAGTGATGGGACCAGATGCCATGATCTTCGTTTTCTGAATGTTGAGCTTTAAGCCAGCTTTTTCGCTCTCCTCTTTTAATTTCATCAAGAGACTTTTTAGTTCCTCTTCACTTTCTGCCATAAGGGTGGTGTCANTTTATCTTTTTCTAGTTAGAATTTATTTATTCTAGAAAAATATGTTAAATACATCTTCCAGTGAGTTCAATGACCATCTGTGTCACATGTTAAGTTTTCATATCTACTTTATTCTGTTTATTGATTCTGATTCTGTTGCAATGACCTATTAACCTATTTCTGAGCAGGCATCACATGGTTTTGAATGTAAGGCTATCATCTAGTTCATGGAGTATCAAAAAAGCACATCCTCCTTTGTATTATTTATTTTTAAAATATTATTTGATATTTGAAGATGTTTACCTTTCCATGTTAACTTTAAATTATTTTAACCCATTTTTCTTTAAAAAAATTTTGTGCAGAACTGCATTCATTTATATTTAGAAATAATGCATGTAGAAGACAGGCAGATGTTAAAGGGCTTCATAAAATCTTCAAGGAATTTGGATTTCTTTTTCTTGAGATCAGTGAGTTTAAGTGCATTTCTGAAATAAAAAGACTCTGAGACACAGAGGAAATATAAAATTAAAATTTTAATTTTGGTGTCTCTTAAAATTTAGAGACACCACTTTGTTTAGAGGTTGAGGGGTGATTGAAATAAAAGAGGTAAGATCTGACACAAGAAATCCAGGTGAAATAGCTATTATTATCTTTGATGCTAAAAGCTTAGCTTCTCTGTATACCAGCACCAAATCGAATCTGAGAGACAGAATTTTGAGTGAAGTAGCAAAAAAAACAGCTTTATCACTTTGCCAGGCAAAGGGGGTCATAGCAGGCTAATGTCCTCAAAACCATGTGTCCCAACACGGAGAAAATAGTGAGAAGTTTTAATTATTCAAAGAGGGCATGATCACCTTGTAGACATTCTTCTGGTGGACTGGTGTGAAGTAAGTAGGAGTCAGCATCAACAACCTTCAGATCCAGCTGCTCTGAAATCTACATGCTTGTGGGCAGAATATGACCACTGAGCATTAACTTCTACCTGGAGGGGGCTTCATTATCTGCAAATAAATACAAGAAAAATGTTTAATTGTACCTCTAGTCAACTATTTTATGAAAAATGATAAAGTGAGATGAGAAACGAGGAGATGCTCTTCTTAATATGGCTTGCAATACTTATTTTTAGTATTGAAAATAAGTATTTTTCATGTGGCTGCCACCCTAAGGAACAACTACCAACGTTATTTTTCATTTACTCCCTGACAGACCTCCTTATAAGTAGGAGCAAGTAAGACTGCTATTAGTCTCCTCTTTTTTTTATTTATCTCCTTATGAGTTCAAGAAGCTATTGCTTACAAATATAAATTACTTGCTGAAAGTCATTCATTCACTAACAAGTGACAGAAGCAGAACGGATGTGCTAGCTAATGTGAAATAACTTTTTAAATGTTTTGTTGTTGCAGTTGCTGTTTTTCCCTTGAATCCTTCTCTGTACTATGTACATATTCAGCCCTAGTTACTGCTAGTTAATAAGTGATAACTTTTTGTGCCTCAGAGAAGAGACAGCACTTACAGAAGGATAGGAGAAGATAATTTTAAAAATAAACAAAAGTGAAATACAATGTTATTTATAAACATGCAAAATAAAACATTTTATTTATGTTAAGATCTATGAACCTACTCAGGCAGTCATGTTCTAAAAATAATGCTCATTTGGGTCATAAAAATTTTAATTGTAAACGTCAATGTCCTCGCCTTCACCCATAAACCCACCATTACCTTCAGATTGGGGTTAAGTCATTTGGAGAGTGCAAAGTAGAAAGAAAAACATTTTCTTTCATTCATGATCTTTTTTTGTGTAGTTCTGAACTGGGTTCCATAGAATTTTTTTTCAGTGTAAGTGAGCCTCCAGAATCCCTTCTAATATTATCCTTAGTGACTTCTTTCTCTCTTTTCAATAAACATGGGTGAAATGAATTTTTAAGCAACCAAGTTATTCAGAGAAGCAAACATGTTAAGTAGAGCAAATAGTATGATGATAAGCAAGAGGATTTAAGACAGGCATCTAGTTCATGCAAATATACATGAAACAAGGCCCCGTGGTCCACCTTTCAATTAGAATGAGCTAAGTCAAAAGCTGTGCTGAGTGCTGTCAGCACAATTAGCATTTGTATTTTCAGTGATAGTGCAGGCTGCATGAATCGTGCCAGCATCACTTAAGATAAATCTGCTAGTCAGTTAATTTGTGCTAAAAATAGGTAACAAAAGAAGAGCAATTACTCTTTTCTCTTTGACATGCAGTCAAGTACCTTCTAATACAGGCTGATGGGGTTTTGGCAGGACTGTGGTAAGATAAAAGTGCTCAGTAGTGAGATTAATTGGCCTCAGAAAAAAGCAAGAAAAGTAAAGAGTTATGACAGTAAAGAGTCAAGCATTGTGGCAGAAGAATTTTGGACACCTTAGAGAAAAGCTGGCTCTGCCCCTGGTGAGCTGAATGAGCAAGTTTTTAAACCTGCTTTAGCCTCAGTTTCCCCATTGGAAATGAGGTTACAAATGTCTACCTCACAGGGTTACTAGGAAGGAAATGCCAAACAGCGCCTGCACACAGGGCCTACCAATTAGCACTGGTTTCCATCTTCATCTTTCTTGCACATCTATCCTTATCCTTCTTTCTCTAATTAATTCTATTCCTGAAGAAAGAAAAAACTATATTCAAATGATAGGAAATCGCCAAATTCAGTGTTACTCTTTCTTTAGCTCTATGGTTTGGCTCCTAGTTCTTTCTCTCTTAGTGAACTCCATTCACACTCCCATCCTCCAGTTCTGTCATTTGCTACCCATAACATTTTCCAAAAACTCATCTCATGATGATCTACCTGTCCTGGTCTCATTTTCCATTACTCCTTTTCAGATAAATTATTTAGTGCCCCGGTATAATAAGCAATTGGCATTTTGAACATGGCCTCGAGGAAATAATTCCTTAACTCAAAAGCTCTGAAGGATACTCTCCTCCACATTTTTAGCTTCGTGGACTAGGAAGGCTTTGAAGTCCTAGGAGACAGCTGGCAAATTCCCACATTGAGTGCCAAGAGTGGAAAACTCCCAGCCTAAGGGGAAGGAAAGAGAAGCGCTAATGGCATCTTTCCATGGCTGACAAATATTGAAGGTGCAATGTAGATTGGGAATAATTCTAGAATAACCATTAAGAGTTGGAAGTTCTAGCCCTCACTCTGTTCATATTTCAGTGTGTGACCTCAATAGGACAGTTTAAAAAACAAACAACAACAAAAAAAACAAGTGTATTTGAATTCAAGGATTCCTAAGAAAGCAATTTATAGTTATATGATTCCATCAATACTGTTGTCAGGGATTAATTTATTTTATCTAAAAAACATATCTATAGCACTTGCCACTGTTCTAAACACTTTACAAATGTGAATTTATTTAATCTTCACGATAGTCTATAAAGTTAACACTGTAAATATCTTCATAGTATGCATGAGGAAACTGAAGCCCAGAGAAGTATTGTGATTTGACCTAAGTCACACAGCTTTTAAAATATGGAGCCAGGATTTGGAAACATCAAATTGGCTCTAACACTCTGTTCTTAGCCACTATACTTGGCTGTACTTAAAAATAAAATATTCATATATTCTTTTCTATATATTTATATGTGCATCCTAATCATTATACTATACTAGACTGAAAAAGAAGACATTTTGAAAAAATTCTGTCACCTACCTAATTGTGCTCATGTCCTGGCGTTGCCCCTGACCCTAGGTCATTATCAAGTCTGAAGAGGAACACTGACAATGCTTCCACTGTCTTGCTCAGTCCATATCACTGAGACTCATTCTTATTTTCTGAAAAGTGGGAGGAAGTATAACATTTTAAAGTAGTTACCCTGAGTTTTCCAAGATCACAAAGACCAATCTGAAGGCTGATCATTAAATGCTTTTTTCACCACAGCCTTAGAGATTGGAGCACATTTAAAAAATGTCTCTGAAAATTTGGAGGTGTCTTTTTTTTTTTAAAGAAGCTCTTTTCTAATGGTTTCCACAAAGCAAACCTACTGCTTGGCTTTTTTCTCTTGGAAGGACACTGCCCCACATGTCACCAAACCCAGGATTGTCTTATCACAGACACATAGTGGCTGCAAGTCAGTTATTTATTTTAATGTGACCCTTGAATTCCTATGCTGCTGCTAAGTCACTTCAGTCATGTCCAACTCTGTGTGACCCCATAGACAGCAGCCCACTAGGCTCCCCTGTCCCTGGGATTCTCCAGGCAAGAATACTGGAGTGGGTTGCCATGTCCTTCTCCAATACCTGAAAGTGAAAAGTGAAAGTGAAGTTCCCCAGATGTGTCTGATTCTTAGCAACCCTAAGGACTGCAGCCTACCAGGCTCCTCCATCCATGGGATTTTCCAGGCAAGAGTATTGGACTGGGGTGCCGTTGCCTTCTCCATGAATTCCTATAGTGGTGGTTTAATCTCTCAGTCATGTCCGACTTGTTATGACCCTTTGGACTGTAGCCTGCCAAGCTCCTGTCACAGGATTTTCAAGGTAAAAGTACTAGAGTGGGTTGCCATTTCCTTCTCCAAGGAACTGCCCCACCAAGGGATCAAACCCTGCAGTCCTACATTGCAGGCAATCTGCACTACAGGCAGACTCTTTACTGTCTGAGCCACCAGCGAAGCCCATATATTAATAGAATCCAAAGTTGTTCTTTCTGACTCTGCTTCTCAAAATATTTTAAAATGTAGTGAAAGACATGAGGGATCATAGTATTATGAAGGACTTTTTACCATATACAGTGGTCTCCCATAGCCACTGTTTTATTTTTCATAGTTTCAGTTCAGTTTAGTTCAGTCACTCAATCATGTCCAACTCTGTGACCCATGGACTGCAGCATACCAGGCTTCCCTGTCCATCACCAACTCCCAGAGCTTGCTCAAACTCATGTCCATCGAATCGGTGATGCCATCCAACAATCTCATCCTCTGTCACCTCCTTCTCCTCTAGCCTTCAATTTTTCCCAGCATCAGGGTCTTTTCCAATGAGTCAGTTCTTCGCATCAGGTGGAAAAAGTGTTCGAGTTTCAGAATATTCAGGGCTGATTTCCTTTATGATTGACTCGTTTGATCTCCTTGCAGTCCAAGGGACTCTCAAGAGTCTTCTCCAACACCACAACTTGGAAGCATCAATACTTCAGCATTCAGTTTTCTTTATGGCCCAACTCTCACATCCATACATGACTACTGGAAAAACCATAGCTTTGATGATACAGACCTTTGTCAGCAAAGTAATGTCTCTGCTTTTTAATATGCTGTCTATGTTGGTCGTAGCTTTTCTTCCAAGGAGCAAGCGTCATTTAATTTTATGGCTGCAGTCATTATCTGCAGTGATTTTGGAGCTCAAGAAAACAAAGCCTGTCACTGTTTCTCTTGTTTCCCCATCTACTTGCCACGAAGTTATGGGACCAGGTGTCATGATCTTCGTTTTTTGAATGTTGAGTTTTAAGCCAACTTTTTCACTCTCCTCTTTCACTTTCATCCAGAGGCTCTTTAGTTTCTCTTCACTTTCTGTCATAAGGCTGGTGTCATCTGCATATGTCATCTGCGTAACCTCATATGTCATCTGAGGTTATTGATAGTCTGTTACCCATGGCCAACCATCGTCTAAAAACATGAATTTCAGCAACAGTTAAGAGTTTTTAAATTGCATGATGAAATCTCATGCTGCCCCATTCCACCCTCCTGGGACATGACTCATTCCTTTGTCTAGTGTGTCTCACCTGTTACTCACTCAGTTGCCATCTTGGTTATGAGATCTCGCGTCAGAGTATTGCAGTACTTGTGTTCAAATAGCCTTTATTTTACTTAATAGTGGCCCCAAAGTGCAAGAATAGGGATTCTAGTTGTACAGATATGTCAAAGAGAAGCCTTAAAGTGTTTCATTTAACTAAAAAGATGAAAGTTCCTCATTTAATAAGGAAAGAAAAAATTGTATCCAAAAAATCGTCAATGGTAAGAACAAACTTTCTACTGGTGAAATTGTGAAGGATGAAAAAGAGATTTATATTAGCTTTGCTGTTGCACTTCAAAGAACAGAAGTTAAGACCATGAAGTATGATAAAATGCTTAGTTAAGATGGAAAAGGCATTAAATTTGCACAGTAAGATATTCTGAAGATGAGAAGGACCATACTAATATAACTTTTATTAAGTTATTGTTGTTAATCTCCCATTGTGCCTAATAAATTAAACTTTATCATAGGTATATACGCTTAGAAGGAAAAACTTAGTTTACATGGAGTTTCATAGTATCTGTGGTTTCAGGCATCCATGCAGGGTCTTAGAACATATCATCTGCCTACAATAGGGAAACAACAGTACTATTTCTCCAAGAAGCCCTCTGACCCTCAATCAATTTCCTGAATTTTTTAAATTGGGAATAATGACTCCGAACTTAGAGAATTCCTCTGAGTATTAGAAATGATTATATATGTACATTGCTTGATGATGTATCTGAAACACAGTACAGTGGGTCAACAAATAATAATTTCTCTCTATTACCCACTAGTATGTGGGCCCAATCAAGACTTGCATGCATTCTTTAATACAAATGGAATCCTACGATTAGCCCAGATTCTGTATATCTAAAGTTTAGCTGCATTTTGTTTCCATTTACAATATCATTAGATTTCTATATTATCAAGTCAGGTTTTTTTGCCGACCTACTATATTCTTCATTCTGTGCTAATAAAAATATTAACATTGCAAATTCATGTAATGAATACCTACCATACAGGAGCTAAGAACTGCATTGAAAGAACAAGGTTACCATCTTCTCTTCACTCCTCACCTTCCACTTACACACACACACACACACCCATAAATATCAAAGCACCAAATAGAATACAAGGTGATTTAGGAATAAGAGCTATACAATCAGATCATATAAAGTATTCTGATCTTGATGACAAAAACTGGCAGAGTTTTCATGAAGAAAATAGATTGTAACTTGAACCTTGAAGGTTGAATTTGGATGGGCAAAGAGAAGCAGGGGACATTTTGAGGTTGGAGACAAAAAATGCAGGATATTATATGATCAAGAGACTGAACAGAATAAAAGGGGCAAAGATTCATGACTGAGAGGTGTAGGTATTAGAGATTTGATCTTGAATACTATTAATAAATTGACAAGTTAAAAGAATATCTACTGGAAGAGATGCTAGATTCCTTAGCTACTATTATACATTCTATGTTTTTTCTGGACATTGGACTCTCAAATTTGGACTCAAATACACAGGACTAATTTGGTAACCAGAAACCAAGACAGTTTTACATTAAATGATGACCTGATTTTTAGGATTTTTACTTTTTAGTTTCTCCTAAATTTAAGAGTCAATATTTGTAAAGCATACTGTGCTTTATTGTACTTCATTTTATTGCTTTTTGTAGATAAGTGCATATTTTACAAATTTAAGGTTTGTGGCAACCCTGTACCAAGCAAGTCTATTCATTTTTCCAATAGGATTTGCTCACTTTGTGTCTCTGTGTCATAGTTTCATAATTATCACAATATTTTAAACTTTCCCATTATTATTTTATTTTTTGTGGTGATCTGTGATCAGTGGTCTTAGATATTACTATTGAAAAAGATTCTGACTCACTCAAGGCTGAGATGATGGTTAACATTTTTCAGCAATAAAATATATCCAATTAAAATATGAACATAAAAAAAAAAACATAGCATTAGTTTTCTAGGGTTTCCATGACCAAATATAACAATTGGGTGGCTTAAAACAGCAGCAATTTATTCTCACAGTCCTGGAGCAAACAAGTCTGAGATCAAGGTATTGACAAGGTCACGCTTTTTCTGAGATCTGTAGGGGTGAATCCCTACCGGCCTCTTCTCACCTCAAATGTTTGCCAGCCACCCTTGGCTAGCAGACGTGTGACTCCGATTGCTGCCTCCACTATCACGTGGCTTTTTCCTTCCTCTGTGTACCTGTGTCTGTTTCTGCTCTCCTTTCTTATAAGGGCATTGCTTATTTTGTATTAAGGGTCCATGATACTATAGCATAACTTCATTATAATTTGATTTCATTTGCAAAGACCATATTTCCAAAAACAGATCACATTCGGGGCCTAGGTTTTAGGATTTCAACATAGCGTTTCTAGGTGGGCACAATCCAACTCATAACAAAGACCATTACCCGAGACACAGGAAGGAGCCCTTCACAGATCACAGAACACAGGACACTTTGCCTGAAGTTGAGGTATCCTGGAAGTGCCCCAGGATTCGGTAAACATTCCTGAGCCTCAATCCCATATTTCCACTGCTATTTCTACTTTTGACAGTCGAGTTTTAAGAATAAAGTATTTTGCCAGAATAAAAATGTACACATTTATATACAGATTTGAATTTGTGCAACAGTTTAATATTCATCATCACATTTGATTCTCAGAACAAAACTGTAATTCACGAATTGTTATTTAAACTCAAGAACTTGTCTTCCACAACAGGAGACATTGAAAAATGAAAATTCTAAGCAGATCTGCACATTATTGCCTTATTGTCTTAATTCTTGACCTTGAAGAATCTCATCAAGCTTCTTAAAACTGGCTGACTCACCTACCTGTCAATCAACTCATCAATGGTTCCTCCCCATGGGAATACCTGTCCCTTTCATAGCTCCTTCCCAAAAGAGAAAAGAGAAGAACTAAAAGGGCACAACTAGATTATTCTCCATAAATTTACCATCCCAATGAAATCATTCCAATTATTTTGGAACAAACAAAGGGACAGAGAAGCCAGAATTGCTACCTTGATTGTATTCCCTTCACCTGGAAGGAGACATCAGAAGAAGCAAAGAGCCATTTACTCACAAAATTTATTACCCACACTTTTTTTCAGATAAGAAAAGTGAGGCCCCATGTGATAAGGTGATTTATTAAGTTTTTTTTTTCCTATTTGTTTTCAATGTTTGTACCTCTTTCCATTACATCACAGTTGTCCTCTTTGTAATAAGTATACACGGGCTTCCCTGGTGGCTCAGCGGTAAAGAATCCTCCTGCCAATGCAGGTGATGCAGGTTTGATCCCTGGTTTGGGAAGATGCCCTGGAAAAGGAAATGGCAACCCACTCCAGTGTTCTTGCCTGGGAAATCCGATAGACAGAAGATGCTGGGCTACAGTCCATGGGGTTGCAAAGAGTTGGACACCATTTAGCTATTGAACAACCACATTAAACATAATCTGGTCTCTCGATTGTACACCTGTGCTATGGATTCTATCAGTTTCAGTTCTTAGACCAGTGGAGCCTACTGTCACATATCTTAAATGATATAATTAATTCTTAGAAATTATGCTCTGCCATATTTTCCCAGCCAGAATGTATCAGGTTGGCATTTTGAACTTCACTTGAACTCTTAAGTGCTAAAAATAACTGACTCTTGAGAAAATAAATCCTTTATATTCTCTTAAGCACAAAAGTTGAACTTTCTCAAAAGAAGTTAAGGATGTTAAGTTGCCCCTTTACAGCAGGAATCAATGTATCCATCAATCAATTATGTTCCTCTTAACATGTCAGCCATCTAGTCTCATTTCTGAAAAATCATCCCATAAGCCTCCTATCTGAAATACCAAAACTGTCCAAATTCTATTTACTTCATAGCACTATACAAAATCATAAATTATAAAAATTGTATTGATTTTCTATATTTTCCACTAGAATGTATGCTCAATTAGGACAGAAATTTCATTTATCTTATTTACCCTTCTTTCCAAGCATAATTTCTGACAAATAAATACAAAGTCAGCTGAAGAAATAAACAAAGCAGTGTGATCTTTTTATACTTGTTGGATAATATGGTACTGTTTTATTTGTGCTTTACACAGATAATTCACTTATTTTTGACAGTCTTTAGGCACTAAAATATTTCTTTTTAAAAGAGTTTTTAATATGGACCATTTTTTTGAGTCTTTATTTAATTTGTTACAGTATTGTTTGTGTTTTGTGTTTTAGTATTTTGGCCATGAGGTGTATGGAATCTTAGCTCCCTGACCAGACATCAAACCCACACCCTCTGCATTAGAAAGTCAAGTCCTAATGGCTGGATCACCGGGGAAGTCCCTAGGCACTGAAACATTTCTGACAGTTTTAATGTTCTCACTCTTAGATCCTGAACTTAGTAGTAACAGTGATGATGCAATGTTGGGAAAATGTCCTCTGCCTCTACAACCATCCCCATTGTATTTTATCTTCCAATATACTGTGTTCTATTTTGTTTCTTCCCAGTTCTTGGGATCATACCTGTCCTATTTAGGATCAATTCAGTTATACCTGAGCATAAGTATTTGGAGATATTTGGTAAGTGATTGAAATGTACTGATTTTCTACATTTGTTCCAGGTATTGGAAATAATTATCCACTAATATTAATGCTAAAAATGTGGAAATTTTATTTTTGCCTTAATTATTTAATGTTAGCATACCTTAAATGTTATCATTAATTCCTTTGAAAACATTTAAAAAAAAACCAAAACCCTAAAATTAAGAAAAGTTGAGTAACTTTTCTAATGTTCCACAACTTTCTCCTCCTATCTACTGGCTCACATTTTGTTATGAATAGAAACCTATACACATATATAAGCTGATGAAGGGAATTGTTGGAGTTTAATTGACTTGGATTTGCATTCTAACTGGCATTAGCTTTTGCTTGTTCTATGACTTCTCTGAACCTTATTTTCCTCATCTATGTGTTAGAGAAATAGTGGTTTAATCATGGCCTGTTGTGGGGGGTCTTAGCATAGTGACATCATGTGCTTATAAAAGGATGTTAAACTCCTGTAGTGTCAGTTGGCTTCCCTGTACTGATAATAAGTCAGTAGTGATCTGAGAATTTTGCAAACTACATGACAATCATGGGCAAGAGATCTCATAGCAATTGCTAAGAATTCACTGTCTTCAAGTATGGGTAGCTTCTTGTGAATATAGCCTGCTGTCTTCTGTGGACCATTCCTATAAAAGCAGCTGTGACCTTTTACCTTGCAGTAGTCCCTTTGTTCTTGGCTGTTTTCACTTCCCACTTCAGCTAGCCATTCATAAGTATTTTGCTGCACCACTTTCTACAGATACTACTTTACTTAACATGACCTCTTAACGCTTCTGTCCTTGGCAATGCATAAAAATCCATTGCCAGTTGAGGATTTAATCTTCATGTTTAACTGACAGCCCTGCCCACCAGACTCAATAGCTTTATAAAATATCTTGCTGTCAAAAAGTAATATTTTATAGCTTCTTGAGTTTTTTCTATATTTCTAGTGTACTTATTGCCCTTAAAACTTTTTGTGAATGATAAATGTCTTCCTAGAATAACCAATAAACATGCACATATGCTACTGGGCAAAAGACAATATCGGTTCATTCACTGTGGGAGCCATTATGTTTGATTAAGTGCTCATTGGGTCCTAAGATATAAAATATAAGAATAGGTAAAGTGACAACCACCCTCCTAGGCTGGGGCCTTGGAGCACTCTTGAGAAACTCTCTATCACTCCTTTTTCTTTCTCTCCTTTCTTTTTCATCTTTACTATCTATTGCTTTTTTTTTTTTTTTTTTTCTGGCTAGGTATAGTTGGAGGCACTCTTAAGATAAAATATCAGTTAGGAAAATAAATTCAAGTCTCCAGTAGCTAAATCCAAACAACACAAAAACCAAAGAAAGATGCCAGGAAAGGAAGAATCACAGAAGAGCTCATGATTTCCAAAGGTTTTCATTATATTCCACCAAGTTTTAACACCTTTATTCATTGCTCCTAATGGTTAGTTATGTTTCCCAGATGATGCTGGTGGTAAAAAAGCTGCCTGCCAAGGCAGGAGACGTAAGAAACGTGGGTTTGATCCCTGGGTCAGAAAGATCCCCACAAGGAGGGCATGGCAACCCATTCCAGTATTCATGCCTGGAGAATCCCATTCCAGTATTCATGCCTGGAGAATCCCATGGACAGAGGAACCTGGTGAGATATGGTCCATAGGGTCACAAAGAGTTAAACACTACTGAAGTGACTTTATATGCATGTACTAGTTAGCTATTGGCAATGTCTGTAAGGACATATTTCTTAACATTATTTAAAAATCCTTAAAAGATAATGTCTTTGGCTCTGAAAGTAAAATTCTTAGTATATGTTATAAAGAATATTGCATTTCATTTTCCCATTTGTTGACCCTTTACAGTAAGCATGATGGGAAATTTTCTTTCAATTTTCCAAATGAGACTTGTAGGAGTGACTTAGATAAGGCCACAGAGCTAATAAGGGCCTTATTAACAAAGGCTAATGACCTAATAAGTGTCACAGCTGTGCTTTGTTTCAGTTTAGAACTGTATGTTCTAAGGACACCCAAGGCACTGCTTATGAAGCTCCTAAAAGTTGATGTTCACATAAGCATCTAGGGAGCCACGGTCTCAT
>SJYQ01002637.1:209643-254065 GCA_006410935.1 Redunca redunca | reverse complement strand
TTCTACCTTCAATTTAATAGATTCAAGAAGATATTTTTCTATTACAAATATTTAAAAATTAGGTGGTATTTTAGGGAAATGTTGAAATAGCAAATTTTTGTAGATAAATGATATCCATAAATAATAGATGTCATCAATACACAAATCTTTTGGGAAAATCCCAGCTAGTGACTCACTGATTCCAAATACTCCTTTATTTGCCTATATAATTTTATTCATGCAGGTCATTTTCACATAATAAGTTGTATACTTACTCAGCTTCTCCCATCCTTCAAGACTCAATTTAAATTATTCTTTCATATTTCATAAAATTTCATCTTATCTAATCTCACAATGGTGTGAGTGAGTGAAGTCGTTCAGTCATATCCGACTCTTTGTGACCCCATGGACCCTAGCCTACCAGGCTCCTCCATCCATGGGATTTTCTAGGCAAGAGTACCGGAGTGGGCTGCCATTTCCTTCTCCAGGGGAATCTTCCCAACCCAGGGATCGAACCTGGGTCTCCTGCACTGCAGACAGACGCTTTACTGTCTGAGTCATCAGGGAATTCCATCACAATGGTACAATGGTGTTATTGTCTGAGCCATTCTCTTTATTTTTGGCATTAAAATCACAAGTTCTGGAGTCAGATTGATCTAAGGTTTGAGTCTAAGTTTTTCCACCCACTGCGGGGTGAACCAGGTCTTTTAAACCCGTCAATTATTTATTTCCTCTTCTGTAAAATGATGGTGGTGATACTTATTTGAGGATAAATCTGATGAAGGATGTAAAGGATTCAGCACAATGCCTGAGCCATAAAAAATAATAAATGTTGCCCTTAATATCATGACTGGCATCCTGATTCTACCATAGTAGGAATAAAATATGGGCACCTCTTTTTAACAGCCAAACCAGTACTCTAAGATCTCTATCTTGTTTGCATAAACTTTCTTTTCTTTGTTTCTTAGTTCACCTCCATCCTTAATTATATAGTTTTTATATACAATAGCCATTTTAACTCAGGAGATTTTCCATGCTCACTGCAAGATTTGCCTGGAATATTCCCTTCCCTGGTGTTAAAGAATAGTGATAGTCACCCTTGGTCGGTCATGAGACCCACTATTTTCCATCAATCATATTTTAAATTTCTTGAAAATAAAAGTCTGCCTTGTACCACGATCAGCAAGTAGTGCTAATTAACTTTATAGCTGCAACTTTTTGCTTTCTTCCCTGATGATCTGTAATAATTTTATTATCCCTATAACCCCCATTGCCTTGCACATAGTAGTTGTACAATAAATATTTTATTTCCATGATCATCAGCCTACTAGCAAGTCCTTTCTTTACTTTTTCTGTCTCTTCCATTCTTTTTCTCTCTTTGGTGAAGTTGGTAATAAATTGTGAAAAGTCCAAAGCTGGGACTAAGCCTAGGGCTTAGATAAGCCATATTGCAGAGGAGAAATCCCTGAGTGATTCACGATTGAGCTTGTTTCTATTATGACTCAGCTTCTATTTTATTTATTGACTCTGAGTTAGGATGGAATTCTACCTCAGGAAAAATACCTCAACTTTTAAGGATAAAGTGATGGTATACATATTTTTTCTTTCAGCCCCCATATTAGACCTAAGGGGTAAATTCTGTTTTCCACTATGAAGAGAAGACAACAGAGTTCATGCTCATGTAGCACTGATCGTGGGTACTGTACTTTGCTGATTTGTTAGTAGTTAGAGGCAGAGGCTCAATTAGAAGACAAATACACTAAAATGTCTGATAATTTTTGCTGAGTTAAACTGCCATGCAGTTGCCACAAAAAGAAATTTAAAATAGTATTTTAAAAATCATGAAATTTTATTAAAAAGAGAGAGTCTTAAAAGACAGGATGGCAGCCTGCTATTTTTCCCTATAAAGTCATAAAGTTTAATTCAAAAATTTCCTGGAATTTATAGTGCCAGAGACTAAGCTAAAAATAATTTCGCCTCATTAGATCTTATAGTTTAACCTCTGAAGTGGAAGGTTTGTGACAGCTACATCAAGACTCCAGCTCACAAAAGCACCATTCAAAAAGGAGAAGAATGAAAAAGAACTGTTGCTATTAAATGACCCAGAGAGAATGGAGGAGACAAAGAAGACTATTTCTGTAGCTTTCTGGGACCAAGCAGAGGGTTGCTGAGCTGTTCCAGGTGGATCACTGCTGTCAGCTCCAAAGGCAGCATGTGCTAACTGAGCATGAAATTCTATCTGGGAGTAAAGCACTGGAAGTTGAACTTGACAATGACAGGAATCTAAGTGTGGAGTGGGGGTGGAGGGAGAAGCATAAGGTTTGCTCAATAACTCTGGTGAAGATTACTAGTAATTGTCTCCCTGTCTCCTTTCCCAAACACTGAACTAAACTTTTGTATTTGTCCGTGGGATGGAGAAAAACAGTCACAAAAAGTTAAACTCCAAGCTACTATTGAAAGTCTGAGACTAAGGGAGAGGGGTGGGGTTTATTCTTGAAATAAAAACTTCTAAACTTTAATGCTGTTTTTCTTCGTCTTTCTTTAATTTCATGGTCGAACAGGTTAAACACTTATTATAGCATCCTGGTCAGCTTCTAATATTCTATGTTATCTACTCAAACATATTTATCCCATGCTACTAAAGGAGGAAGAAAAGAAGACAACCAATGGATCAGTTGATTCAGTCTAGTGAACATAGTCACTTTGAGTGATATGGAAGAAGGGAATTTAATATAATGGGAATTAAACCATACACAATTCTGGAAACTGGTGAAAAAGTCTGTGGAAATTGCTTCTATATCCAGTAGGAGCCTAAAGATGCCACAAATTCATAGAAACAGTAATTGGCAAGGGAAAAAAAAAAACTATGCACAAAATTAGGAAGAGTAGGGACAAACTGGAATCTATGCAAACAAGTTGAAATTAACACCTGTCTCTCAAAACCTTCTCTACATCAATCTTAATGATGTAGGCAACTTGTAAAAGATACTGGTACCATTGAACTTGACCCAGGATTCAGAAAAACTGAAGGAGAGATATGATTAAAGCTGAAGGAGCTGTGGGCCCACATACTGCCCCATACCAAGATGAACTAGCAGACTGGTAAAAGTGTGTGTCATTTGCCACAGCTCCTGGCTGTACATCTCTGTTCACAGCAGAATGGCTGCTGCTTCACTTTTGCCTTCCAGACATCAAGCAAGTTTCTCTTGAAGCCGATGCTGATAAAAAAAAAGGAAGAAAGAAAAATATAGAGGCAAGGAAATTCCAGGATACACAGTTTAGATTAGCTACATAGACACTATACAGAAACCACTGGAGTCCAAATGTGTTCAATTACTGGTTTTCCAGTCACTGAAACAACTTCTATTTCATCTACTTTTTTTTTTTTGTTAAAACAGCCCTCTAGGAAAATATCTCACCCTTGAGAAAAAGGATGTGTCAAAAGTTCGATGAACTTTTCTAATACTTCTATGAAATGACAGAAATCAGATTCAAACTAAGATCAAGTATTTTATTTTGTCTTTGGGTAGTAATTAACCCTTGAATTTTCCTTTACTAACTTTAGATGGCTGTTGCTGCTGCTGTTGGTGCTTCTAAGTCGCTTCAGTCATGTCCAACTCTGTGCGACCCCATAGACGGCAGCCCATCAGGTTCCCCTGTCCCTGGGATTCTCCAGGCAAGAATACTGGAGTGGGTTTCCATTTCCCTCTCCAGTGCATGAAAGTGAAAAGTCAAAATGAAGTCGCTCAGTCGTGTCCGATTCTTAGCGACCTCATGGACTGCAGCCTACCAGGTTCCTCCATCCACGGGATATTCCAGGCAAGAGTACTGGAGTGGGGTGCCAGTGCCTACAACTACTTTTTGCATTATGTATCAGTCAAGTCTCCAACTATGTGCCATGAGGATGGCATACTCATAATGGGTCATGTAAGATATATAGATATATAGATATATACACACACACACATATATACACATATATACACACATATATATATATGATGTGTATATATACATATATGTATATATGTGTGTATATATATATACACACACACACACACACATAAACTTTGAAAGATTTGTTGGCAGGGTTAGGAAAAGCAGTGAAAGCTAGTAAATTCTCCAGCACTGGCAATAGTAGGATGCCATTACAATCCCTAAGTTTGACGATGGAAGGATGAGAAGTAGTTACACTATACAAGGGAGTAGCTGTATGGTGAGGACCATCAAAAAGGAGCTGGAGCCTTTGGTAAAAGGAAACAGCCAACCTGTTCCTGGTGTTCAGAAAGCAGGGAACAGAGAGAATAAACACTGCAACTTTGATTTCTTTCAGCCTCTTATTTCTTGTGCTCTCTGCTTAGTGACCCCTGTTCACTCCACTCAACAGAAAACCAATGAGCTAAGGAGTGCTTCTGTGCAGTCAATACGAGTCAGAATCCTGGGAGACAGAGCAGGATGAGAGGTGGAGATTGATCCATGGATACAAATGGAAAATATCTAACATACACAAATTATTCCAGAGTTAAACATTAATAATATTTTAAGAAAATATCTTGTATTTATCCAGACTTGTAAATATCCATGTAAATTTTTCAAGGTAATGCCTAAACTTTTCTTAATTACTATCTAACAAAATATTTCTATGCTTTTCATCATGGAATAGATTTCAAATTCTGGATATATAATGAACTGGTAAAAAGAACCAAAGTAAGACCACCGCTTTACCAATTTGTGGGGGATGGTTGGGAAGGGATGGGGGGAGATTGATTGGCAGGGGTACATTCCCTGGGCCATGAGCAGATCATCAAAGCATTTGCTTCTTTAATAAAATATCAAAGGCTGCTGTATGCTGCAGGTATTTTTGAGACTAAAACTAAGGTGAACTGCAAGTACTTCACAGCACAGAACAGGGCAGTAAATATTTTGTGAATCTTTTGGATTCTTCCTGGTAAAACTTTCCCATTCTTTTCCTAAGTATCCATTTTCAGGTTCTCTAGTGTGGAAAGTCCTTCGAGGGTCCCTAGGATTGCAAGGAGATCCAACCAGTCTATCCAAAAGGAAATCAGTCCTGAATATTCATTGGAAGGACTGATGCTGAAGCTCAAGCTCCAATAATTTGGCCACCTGATGCAAAGAGCCGACTCATTAGAAAAGACCCTGATGCTGGGAAAGATTGAGGGCAAGAGGAGAAGGGGATGACAGAGGATGAGATGGTTGGATGGCATCACTAACTTGATGGATATGAGTTTGAGCAAGCTCGAGAAGATGGCAAAGGACCAGGAAGTGTGGTGTGCTGCATCCCATGGGGTCGCAAAGAGTCAGTCATGACTGAACAACTGAATACACACACACACACACACACACACACACACACGCACACACACACAATGTGGAAAAGGCTGGGAATTCAGGTTTTATTACTTTTTTTTTTTTTTTTGATGGGAGGAAAGATTTTTGGATGTATAATCAGGATTCCAACAGTACTTTCCCAATGCTTATGATAAGTAGACTTTACAGATAGCAAGAGGAAGAAAAGAGAGCATCTGTCTTCTTACCATTAAAGCTGAGGTTGAGGCTCTAATCCTCCAATGAGTTGACTGCCAGGAAAAGAACATATCAGCAAGGATAAATATCAGTGCTAAATTAAGCCCCTCCTCAGCCTCCAGGTAAAGTTCAAGACAGTATTTATGTCAGATTTTAACACAACTGCATAACACAAGGGCTTCCGCTGTGGTGCTAGTGGTAAAGAACCTACCTGCCAGTTCAGGAGACATAAGAGATGTGGGTTCAGTCCCTGGGGCAGGAAGATCCCCTGGAGGAGGGCATGGCAACCCACTCTAGTATTCTTGCCTGGAGAATCCCATGGACAGAGGAGCCTGGCCGGGTAGAGTCCAGAGCTTCGTAGAGTCTGACATAACTGAAGTGACTTAACACACATGCATGCACACAACACAAAATTATGGCTCATGATTGGAAGGAAATGAAGAAATGGAAGCTTCTAGGTCTGGAACCAGTGTTTCCTTTCTGTGCAACTTTGAGGAAATTGCTGAACTTCTTAAAATTTCTGCTTTGTCATCTATAAAGGATAGATAGGTTTCCCTGGTGGCTCAGACTGTAATAATCCATCTGCCTATGCAGGACCTGCGGGTTTGATCCCTGGGTCAGGAAGATCTCCTGGAAAGGGAAATGGCAACCCACTCCAGTACTCGCCTGGAAAATCCCTTTGACAGAGGAGCCTGGCAGGCTGCAGTCCATGGGGGTGTGAAAGAGTTGGACACAACTGAGCAACTAAATGACATCAACAATAAAAGATAGATATATAGATAGGTAGAGAGATTATGGCTTCACCACTTTTCTGTGAGGAATAATTGAAATAACATCGAAAAAACATATATCAAAGGGTAGGCAGTTAAAATGGGAGCTACTGAGGAATTATGGGAGGGTGGAAGTATGGCATTCATGGGCTGGACACTTTTTGCTGTCTAGAAATACAAAGAAAATCTTTGTATTTCTTTTTTTTCTTGCCTCTTTATTTTGTTTTTAATACATATATATATATATATATATTTTTTTTTTNATATATATATTTATTTTTTTTTTTTTTCTCCTATTGGTTTGAAAATTAGATACTAAGTTTTTGGTTTCATACTGATTCATTTAGGAATTATAACATGAATACTTCTCAGTGTTTAAAGTTAATCAAGTTATTTACCCTCCCCCTAATATACAAGGATGAATATTTGCCTACCTTTGGCCATGTGTTAACTCTTTCTTGGCTCACTGTTCTGTGTCTAGAATCACTCTCGCTTTAAATACATTTTTAATAATTTCCATATAGTAGTTTGTGTCAACCATATGAAAAGCATTTCTGTTTTCCCCTTTTTAAAGGCAATTTTTTATAATGTTTGTTATACATAACTGCCAGCTAGAAGAGACAGTTACATTCCATGTATAATGACAAATTTTGTGCAGATGGCCCCTGACTTATCACAGCTTGACTTAACAATTTTCAACTTTACATTGATGCAAAAGCAGCACACAATTTGGTAGAAACCTTAGTTCAAATTCTGAGTTTTGATCTTCTCCTGAGCTAGCCATATGAGGTTCAGTATCTCTCTTGTGACTCTGGGCAGGCAGAGCCCCCAGTCAACCATGTGATCAGGAAGGTAAGCAACTGAAAAGTGACAGCCACTTTGTACCCATTCAAGCATTCTGTCTTTTACTTTCAGTACAGCATTCAATGAGCTACATGAGATATTCAACACTTTATTATAAAATGGGCTTTGTGTTGGATGATTTTGCCCAGCTGTTAAGTTAATGTAAGTTGTTCTGAGCACATGTAAGGTAGGTTTAGGCTAAGCTACGATGTAGGTTAAGTATATTAACTGTGTTTTTGACTTAGGATATTTTCAACTTATGATGGGTTTATTAAGACATAAACTCACTGTAAGTCAAGGAAGATCTGTATGAACTTCTAGCTTAAACTGTTTAACACCAAAAATAAGCAGGTTTTTTTAGAGTAGTTGATCCAAATTCTGTTCTACCCGTTGCTTTAAAAAGTCTTCAGGGTTAGATGCAGGAAGCATAAGGGGTTGTGCATGATAAATTCATGTGACTGTGACATGTATATGTTTGTGCTCTTAGACTTCAGCAAATGTGTCTAAAACACTCAGGTTTAACAAGCATGTATAATTCTGAGACAGTGATATAATTTGATTTAATTAACTGACAGAAAGGAATAAAAGCCCTCCTATTATAAAGTTAGTGCCTACAGCTGGGGAAGAGAACCAACTCAATGAAATTATTAAATAACCAAAGACTAAATAAGTAGTCAAAAATGGCCTGTACCTACAGTGCTGTCTCTGGGAATCATTTTCTCAAGACACAACAGAGGATTTAGAGGGTTTGAAAAATATGATATAATTTTACTTCAGTGCAGAAGCAGTGAATGATGTAAAGTAAAATAAATAGAAACTATTTGATTGAGGTAATGAAGTTAAGAATATCTTAAAAACTAAGATGTTAGGACCAAACTGGTGGTGGTGGTTTAGTCGCTAAGTCATGTCCAACCCTTGCGGCCCCATGGACTGTATCCTGCCAGGCTCCTTTGTCCACGGGATTCTCCAGGCAAGGATCTTTGTCCACGGGATTCTCCAGGCAAGGATACTGGAGTGGGTTGCCATTTCTTTTCCTTCTCCAGTAGGACCAAACTAATGCTATATGAAAGGAAAAAAAAAATGAATCTTACAGTCCAAGATAGTGAAGACAAATCAGAATTATAATTGATTAATCATAGTTTAGGCATAAAAAAATGGAGTTGGGTAGCCACTGAGGACCTGGTCTCAGACATGTATGCCCCACTGAAAACTTGAATTATACCTAACCTAAGAACTCCAGCTGTTTTTAAAAGAGCATCCGTTAGCTACAACCTTGCATCTCACACCATGCAACCATATCAGACCCCAATCCACCCTTGCTTAACAGGCACTCTAATTTCTTGCCAGTTGCAGTTATAATTCTTGATAAACAACTCTTGTAACTAACCGTGGTCTTGCAGGTTTTACCTTTATTATCTTCCTCCATTGTGTAATCTGATGGAACATGATTAAAGTGCTTCTTGAATCTGTGTCTTCCAGGCTGCAGTACTAACAAATCCCGAATAAACCCTCTTTATTCCAAGCAGTTCTCTGTTCCTGAAATTTGTTTCACAGTAGACATTGAGGGGGAAGAAGGAAGAGAAGATTTATTCAGACTCCAATAGGAAAGGCCAGAAGATTAGCATGAAAGACCAAAGCAGTATTAGATGGGATTTTATATAACATGGCTACTACTAGAATTTAAGATTTAATAATTGTCTCTGTCCTCAGGGAGCATACTCAAGAAAGTTACAGAATTAGGATATTAAGGAAAGTCACAACAAATTAGAAAAACATCAACAGGGAGCTAATCAATCCATATTTAAAGTTGATGTTAGAACACTTCAGAATAGGGTAATCCAAGTCAGAGGAGTGAAAAATGAGATTTGTTTGAACATGATCCATTTATTTCATTTATCTTACTTTGGGAGACTATGCTTTTCAAAATCTAGAGGAGCATTTGAAAAACAAACATCTGATCCAGAAAGCCAATGGAAAGTGAAAAGCAAATTGGCCCTGGACTCCCACCATCAGGGTGAACTCTAGGTATGTTTGAAGAGGAATGGAGCCAAATGAACAAGCATATTAAACTGCTAAATTTGGCAAAACCAATACAGTATTGTAAAGTAAACTAAAGTTAAAATAAAAATTTTAAAAAAATCCAAAAAAAAATAATAAACTGCTAAATTTTAAAGAAACAAACAGGAGAATAGATGCTGCTCTTGCCAAAAGGGATGCAGTGGAACAAATGTTACTCAAGACACATGACATCAAGAGCCACAGCAAACACAGGAGTGTCTTTGGAAGTGCATGCCAGATGTATGACTCTTCAGGAGGTGCCTAAAATCAGATTTCAGGAGCAACTGAAGCTTTGATCCAAGAATCTGTGAAAAGTGATTCTCTAGCTGAAACAAATGGAGATGAGGCTAAGGTTCCCTAAAAAGAGCTAATTTCACAGTTCCAACAATCCCAAATTGAATGACCATGTTGATAGGCACTGTAGCAACCAAGCAAAAATCCTTGCTCACCGGGGAAGGAAGAAGCCAAGTGTGTTAGTTAGGATAAGCTAGACTGTACAGGACTAACAAGTTAACCCCTGCATCTCAGTGCCTAAAAATAAAAGGGCTTAGATTGTACAAATATGCAATGGAAAGGGCCCTGTTCTCCACATTCATATTCAGGAATTCTGGCTGATCTTGCTCACTGAACCAAGAGGGAGGAGCTGCTGGAGTTTGTCTCAGTAATTTTTTTTTTTTTTTAAACTGCTTCAGCCTAGTAAAGACTTATATCGCTTTTCATTGTCCATATTGTATTGACCAGATCTAGTCACATGACTCCCCTTAACTACATGGCAACTGGAAAGCGTTAATATCCGTGTGCCCAGGAAGGAGACAAATTTTTGGTGAACATGACTTTGTTTGGCACACAGTGTTGCTCAGATCATGCCACATCCAGTGTAGCATGCGTGACCAGGATCACAGAACTCAAAGGGAGATGAAAATGCTGTTTTGAACATGGTGGATGGGAAATAAAAGACACATCAGTAAATAATATTGGTGATAAAGACTACCATCATTGCAAACCATTGAATACTTCTCTGAGAAAAGAGAAAGTATGACTAGGCAGATCCCCTCCCTCTCAACAACCATAAGGGTAAACACACTTACCAAAATTAGTTTCTTGGCTAATTTATTTTAACTGCACAGTTGATGGACTCTACATAACTACAATAAATGGCAGAGGTCACAGGGAAGTGAAAATCAAGATTATTCTCTTCTCTCTTGTCTCCTTCACTCACAAAGGAATCACTCCTCTGGTCTTTCTGAACATCAGGTATAGGGTTGCAAAAATATATTTTTGCCTGGAGCGGGGGTTGGTTTATTTTTAAAATTGCATTGCTATGGGATTTGATTACTCAATGAACTCTTGATTCCTTAACAAATGAGACATATAAAAAGCTTTTCAGTTCAGTTCAGTTGTTGATGCTCAGTCGTGTCCGACGCTTTGCGACCCCATGAATCGCAGCACGCCAGGCCTCCCTGTCCATCACCATCTCCCGGAGTTCACTCAGATTCACATCCATCGAGTCCGTGATGCCATCCAGCCATCTCATCCTCTGTCGTCCCCTTCTCCTCCTGCCCCCAATCCCTCCCAGCATCAGAGTCTTTTCCAATGAGTCAACTCTTCGCATGAGGTGGCCAAAGTACTGGAGTTTCAGCTTTAGCATCATTCCTTCCAAAGAAATCCAAGGGCTGATCTCCTTTAGAATGGAGTGGTTGGATCTCCTTGCAGTCCAAGGGACTCTCAAGAGTCTTCTCCAACACCGCAGTTCAAAAGTTCTTCGGTGCTCAGCCTTCTTCACAGTCCAACTCTCACATCCATACATGACCACAGGAAAAACCATAGCCTTGACTAGACGGACCTTAGTCGGCAAAGTAATGTCTCTGGTTTTGAATATGCTATCTAGGTTGGTCATAACTTTTCTCTCAAGGAGTAAGCACCTTTTAATTTCATGGCTGCAGTCACCATCTGCAGTGATTTTGGAGCCCTAAAACGTAAAGTCTGACACTGTTTCCGCTGTTTCCCCATCTATTTCCCATGAAGTGATGGGACTGGATGCCATGATCTTTGTTTTCTGAATGTTGAGCTTTAAGCCAACTTTTTCACTCTCCTCTTTCACTTTCAGCAAGAGGCTTTTTAGTGCTTCGCCTTCTGCCATAAGGGTGGTGTCATCTGCATATCTGAGGTGATTGATATTTCTCCTGGAAATCTTGATTCCAGCTTGTGCTTCCTCCAGCCCAGGGTTTCTCATGATGTACCCTGCATATAAGTTAAATAATCAGGGTGACAATATACAGTCATGACGCACTCCTATTCCTATTTGGAACCAGTCTGTTGTTCCATGTCCATTTCTAACTGTTGCTTCCTGGCCTGCATACAGATTTCTCAAGAGGCAGGTAAGGTGGTCTGGTATTCCCATCTCTCTCAGAATTTTCCACAGTTTATTGTGATCCACACAGTCAGAGGCTTTGGCATAGTCAATAAAGCAGAAATAAAAAGGCTTTTATTTGTACTAATTTGGTTTAGAGTTGTTACAAAAAATAAATAAATAAATATTCTTGTAGTACTCACCTCAGATTGCAGTTTCTGAAGAAATTAAATCTACCCAGGCATAAAGAACATTTTTTGACATGGATAAGTGAATGTTATATTTTTTGGACTTCAGTTTTGAAAAAATCGGAGGGCTATTGTTGTTTTTCAGTCACTAAATCATGTCTGACTCTTTGATCTCATGGACTGCAGCATGCCTGGTTCCTCTGTCCTCCCCTATCTCTTGGAGTTTCCTCAAATTTATGTCCATTGAGTTGACGATGCTATCTCACCATCTCTTCCTATGCCATCCCCTTTGTCTATTGCCTTCCATGTTTCCCAGCATCAGGGTCTTTACCAATGAGTTGGCTTTTCACATCAGGTGGCCAAAGTATTGGAGCATCAGCTTCAGCATCAGTCCTTCCAAAGAGTATTTAGGGTTGATTTCCTTTAGGATTGACTTTTTAATCTTGCTATCCAAGGGATTCTCAGAGCTTCCCATGTAACTCAGTAAAGAATCTGCCTGCAATGCAGGATACCTGGGTTTGATTCCTGGGTTGGGTAGATCCCCTGGAGAAGAAAGTGGCAACCCACACCAGTATTCTTCCCTGGAGAATCTCATGGATAGAGGAGCCTTGCAGGCTACAGTCCATGGGATAGCAAGAGTTGGACATGACTTAGTGATTAAACCACCACCAAGGGGACTCTCAAGAGTCTTTTCCAGTACCACAATCGGAAAGCATCAGTTCTTTGACACTCAGCCTTCTTTATGGTCTGAATCTCACATCTGTACATGGCCATTGGAAAAAACCATAGCTTTGACTGTATGGACCTTTGTCAGCAAAGGGATGTCTCTGCTTTTTTTTTTATTTAATTAGTTTATTTTTTATTGTAAGATAATTGCTTTACAGAATTTTGCTGTTTTCTGTCTGTCTAGGTTTGTCATAGCTTTCCTTCCAAGGAGCGTTTTTTAATTTCATGGCTGCAGTCACTGTCTGCAGTGATTTTGGAGCCCAAGAAAAGAAAATCTGTCACTGCTTTTATATGTTCCCCTGCTATAGATGTCCATGTATAGAGTTGTCTCTTGGTCTTTTGGAAAAACCATTTTCTATGCTAAGCATGTTCTCTTGACAAAACCCTTTTAGCCTTTGCCCTGCTTCATTTTGTACTCCAAGGCCAAACTTGCTTGTTATTCCAAACTTGCTTTGGATATCTTTTGACTTTCTACTTTTGCATTTCAACCAATCCCCTATAATGAAAAAGGCATCCTTTTTGGTGTTAGTTGTAGAATGTGTTGTAGGTCTTCATCGAGCTGCTAAGCTTCAGTTTCTTCGGCATCAGTGCTTGGGGCATAAATTTGGATAACTGCAATGTTGAATGGTATGCCCTGGAAACGAACCAAGATCATTCTGTCATTTTTGAGGTTGCATCCAAGTACTGCATTTTGGACTCTTTTGTTGACAATGAGGGCAACTCCATTTCCCCCAAGGGCTTCTTGCTCGTGGTAGTAGATATTAATATAATGTCACCTCAATTGAATTTGCCCATACTCGTCTATTTTAGTTCACTAATTCCTAAGATGTTGATGTTCAGTCTTACCATCTTCTGCTTGGCCACATCCCATTTACCTTGATTCACAGGCCTATCAGTCCAGGTTCTTACTCAATATTGTTCTTTATAACCTTGGACTTTAGTTTCACCACCAGACACATCCACCACTGAGTGTCATTTCTGCTTTAGTCCAGTTGCTTCATTCTTTCTGGAACTATTAGTAATTGCCCTCCACCCTTCAGTAGCATATGGGATACCTTCCAACCTGGGGGGGCTCATCTTCTGATGTCATATCTTTCTATCTTTTCATACTGTCATGAGGTTCTCCAAGCAATAATACTGGAGTGGTTTGCCATTTCCTTCTCCAGTGGACCGTGTTTTGTTAGAACTCTTTACTATGACTCATTCACCTTGGGTTGCCCTGCACAGAATGGTTCATAGCTTCACTTAAGTTATACAAGCCCCTCCATCAGGACAAGTCTGTGATCCATGAAATAGGGGGGAGAGGTTTACTTCTCGTGCTGTGCTTGGTCACTCAGTCATGTCTGACTCTTTCTGACCCCAAGGAGTCCACCAGGCTCCTTGGTCTATGGGGATTCTCCAGGCCAGAATACTGGAGTGGGTAGCCTCTCCCTTCTCCAGGGGATCTTCCCAACCCAGGGATTGAAGCCAGGTCTCCTCCATTGCAGGCAGATTCTTTATCAACTGAGTCACAAGGGGACAACCTAATTTCTCCATTATAAAAATAAAATATAAATTTGTAATTATCAAGTAATCTCTGTGGAGATTTTGGCAGGATGTAAATACCTTGTCCATATCAATTTTTGCCTCCTTTTAGCATCCACTGATTATCTTTACCTGACACAGTTATTCTATTTAATGTCCAAATGGTACTTTAAAATAATCTATTATACATTATTTCCTACCTGTCATACTTCTGTTAGAAAAGGTTTACTTTTCAATTGTTAATGAAGTATATTTCTTCATAAAAAGGTAGAAAAATAATTAATTTTTAATTGTTTTCCTTTTTTNTATATTATTCACATTAAAGTTATTTTCTAAAATTTTAGAAATTCTGATTTTTTTAGTCTAATTATTATATTATATTGGGGTGTAATAGATTCACAGTGTTGTATTAGTTTCAAGGGTAGAGCAATGTGGTTCATTTATATATATGTCCATTCCTTTTCAGGTTATTTCCCCTTATAGATTATTACAGAATATTGAGTAGAGTTCTCTGTGCTATATGATAGCAATCTTTGTTGATTATCGTATATATATATAGTAGTGTGTGTATATACATACTCCTTTGTGTAACTTTGTGTCACTCCCCAAATATGAGTTTGGGTGTGACATATTAATTTACAAATGAAAGAGCTTGATTTTGACTTCTGTTTGTTTTGCCATTATTTTCTAGTTTTATTGCATTGCTATCAGAGAACTTTTGGTGTTTTTTTTTCTTTATAAAATTCATTGATATTTTCTTTGTGCTATTAAGTGACGAATATAGTAATCCATTAAATTTTACAGATAGTATCATAGAACTTTGTAAACAGATGTGTTTTCCTTTTATTGAATGTTCCTATTTTGATGAATATCCACTTTAGAGCCTCCTTATTGATTATGTTTTTAAGTCCTCTATTCCCTTGTTTATTTGCTCATTTGACTGACTTGTACCATAAAGGTCTGTTAAAAATCACCTTAGATTAGTGTAGTTTTAATTTTCCTTTCATGTCCTGTAATTTGTCCTACATGAAGTTCACTAATAAATGTTGTTTAGTGCATATACATTCATAACTCTTTTATCAAAACTTTTATTGTGAATTGTAATTCTAAATATTAGAAGGTAGATGTTTGAGCTTGTTCTTTATGCCTTTTGGTTTGAAATCAACCTTTTTAAATATCAAAATAGTACCTCTCCATTTGCTTTTATTATTAAGTAGGCAGTGCTCAACTACTTAATTTTATAATTTGAATGATTTTATTTTACTTTAGACTCATGTACAGTTAGGTTTGAGCTTTGTTTTATAGCCAATTAGAAACTCATTTTCTAATCTATATGATATCATCATTTTGAGGCTTTCTCTCTCCTTTTTCATATGCTTAGTATATATTGTGTTGCAGTTANCAGTTACCCTGTTTCTTTATCTATGTGATATCTTTCACACTATTTTTGTCAACTTTTTTTATTTTTGGCATTAGGAATTTTGATATTTTTCCAGTTATTATTTTACATCAATAATTTTGTAATATCTCTTCATTCCCATTTATCTTAATTGAACTTCTACTACTTGTTTGACAATTTTCAGTTATATCATTAGACTGTCACCTCTTTCTCTGAAAAGTTCCAACTCATATTCTCTTTTCCCTTCACTGCCTCCTTTCTCCAACCATTTTTAGTAGTGTTATTTCTAATTTGTCAGAACATGTAAGATTCATATTAATATATTGTCCTGCTGCTACTATCCTTACTTTGGTTTTGATCTTACTTTACAAATATATTCGATTTTTAAAATTTTTGCTCATTTTCCTAAAAACCTATTGGTTGAGTGGAGCTTATTTTTGGTAGATTTCATAGGAAGGGCTTGTGGGTATGATTTTCCACAAATTTCCTACATTTGTGCATGTCTGCTGCTGCTAAGTCGCTTCAGTCATGCATGTTTAGGTCAGTTTTATTATAGCCTTAGTACTTGAAGAATACTTAATACTGGGCTGAGTATAACACAGTTGTAATCTCTCTCCGTTGGGTTCTAAACAATGGTGCTTCACTATTGTCTTGCTCTCCATTGATGTTGAAAAGTCTGATGGCAACCTGAATTTTTGGTTTTTTATTTGCCCCCAAACTTGATGATATATATAGTGTAACTTAAAAATCTACAATGGGTTGACTCAATACACACATATTGCAATATGATTACCATGGAGTGTTATCTAACACCTATATCACATCACATCATTGCATTTTCTTTTTTATAATGAGAACATTTTCTACTCTCTTACCAGGCTTCATGTACATAATAGAGTACTGTTATCTGTAATCACAATGTTGTGCATTAGATTTCTAGAAGTTATTCACCTTCTAACCGGAACTTTGTACTCTGACTAAGATCCCATTTCTCCCACTCCTCACCCTCTGGCAACCTCCATGCTACTCTATGTTTTCACAAGGTCAGATTTTTCATACTCCACACATAAATGATATCATGCTCCATGTGTCTTCCTTGTCTAACATTTCATTTAGTTTAATGTTTTCAAAGACTGCCTGTGTTGTCACAAATGGACATTTGTTCTTTCTCATGGCTGAATAATATTCCAATATTATCCATTCACCCACTGACAGATATGTAAATTGTTTCCATACTTAGCTGTTTTGGAGTAATGCTGCAATAAATACGGGGGTGTAGATATCTTCTTCATATCCTATTTTCATTTCCTTTGGATATATGCCCAGAAATTAAATTGCTGGATCACAGTATGGTTCAATTTTTAATTTTCTTGAAGAACCTCAATAATTTTATCCATGGTGGATATATCAATTTATAGTCCCAATAGTGCAGAAAATATTTTTACTCTGCATCCTTGCCAATGCTTGTTTTCTCTCTGATGATAGCCATTCTGATACATATGAGGTGACATTTCATTGTGATTTTGACTTGTATTTGCATTTAATATTCAGTTCAGTTCAGTTCAGTCACCCAGTCGTGTCCGACTCTTTGTGACCCCATGAATCGCAGCATGCCAGGCCTCCTTGTCCATCACCAACTCCCAGAGTTCACTAAGACTCACGTCCATCGAGTCCGTGATGCCATCCAGCCATCTCATCCTCTGTCGTCCCCTTCTTCTCCTGCCCCCAATCCCTCCCAGCATCAGAGTCTTTTCCAATGAGTCAACTCTTTGCATGAGGTGGCCAAAGTACTGCAGTTTCAGCTTTAGCATCATTCCTTCCAAAGAAATCCCAGGGCCGATCTCCTTCAGAATAGACTGGTTGGATCTCCTGGCAGTCCAAGGGACTCTCAAGAGTCTTCTCCAATACCGCAGTTCAAAAGCATCAATTCTTCGGCGCTCAGCCTTCTTCACAGTCCAACTCTCGCATCCATACATGACTCCTGGAAAAACCATAGCCTTGACTAGATGGACATTGGAAAAGTCCATCGGCAAAGTAATGTCTCTGCTTTTGAATATGCTATCTAGGTTGGTCATAACTTTTCTTCCAAGGAGTATAGCATAACAAATATATGACTTACTCATTCTGTAGGTCACTTTTTCATTTTGTTGATGACTTCCTTTGCTGAGCAGAGGCTTTTAGTTTCATATAGTTGCACTTATTTATTTTTTCCTTTGTTGCTTGTGTTTCTGATGTCATATGTCTGTTTTTATGCTGGGACCATATTGTTTTGATTGCTATTGCTTTGCAGCATAGTTTGAGATTTGTTGAAATTTTGATAGGGATTGCATTCAGTCTATAGATGGCATTGGAAAGTGTGGACATTTTAACAATTATTCATTTTTTGACCCATGAAAATGGGATATCTTTACATTTGTTTGTGTCTTCTTCAATTTATTTTATTAGAGTCTTTAGTGTAGAGATCTTTTAATTCTTTGGTTAGATTTACCTCTAAGTATTTTATTGTTTTTTATGCTATTGTGAATGAGATTATTTTCTTTATTTCTTTTGCAGATATTTCATTGTTAGTGTATAGAAATGCAATTGACTTCCGTATATTGGCTTTCTATCCTGCAATTTTATTAAATTTGTTGATTGGGTCTAACAGGATTTGATAGGATTTTCTCTATATACGATCATATTAACTACAAATACAGACAATTTTACTTTTTCCTTTTGGATTTGGATGCCTTTTATTAATTTATTTTGCCTGATTGCTCTACCTAGGACTTCTAGTACTCTGTTAAAAAAAGGAGTGGTGAGAATGGGTACCCTTTACTTGTCCTGATTATAGTGAAAAAGCTTTCAATCTTTCACTATTGAGTATGATGTTAGCTCTGGGCTTGTCACAAAGGTAGTAGCAATGGGTGTGGTGACAAAAGGGGTAATATTTTACATAAATTTGGGAGAGCAAGTTGACAAGATTTGCTGATAGACTTTGGTGTCAAGTGTACAAGAATGGAAAAACAAGAAGACAAGACCAACTTCAATTATTTTGGTGATGCCAGTGGATGAATGAGGTTGCCATTTACTGAGCTAGGGAAGTATGGAATAGAGGAAATTTACATTTAGAAAGTAGTTTTTGTTGTTGTTAGGTCTTAACATCCACATGCACATGTCAGATACACAGGTGGATATAAGATCCTGAGATTAAGGAGAAAGATCAGGAGTAGAGATAGAAAGTTGATAGCTTGCTTGGCTAGACAATAGAGGTAAAATGAATATTATTTATTATCTCACTTAAAAATTACTAGAAGTAGGATAATACTATTTTTACTTTTTCAAAAGTTGAGGCAAAACTCATTTTGGAGAATACTCTTTAAGAGAAAGAATTGTTCCATTTGGTTTTGTGTCCCCACCTCAGATGGTAAAGAACCCGCCTACAATGATGGAGACCCAGGTTAATTCCTGGGTCAGGAAGATCCCCTGGAGAAGGGAATGGCTACCCACTCCAGTGTTCTTGCCTGGAGAATTCCACAGAAAGAGGAGTCTGGCAAGTTACAGTCCATAGGATCACAAAGAGTCAGACACAACTGAACAACTAATGCTTGGGCTTCCCTGGTGACTCAGACAGTAAAGGATCTGCCCACAGTGCAGGAGACCCAGGTTTGATCCCTAAGTTGGGAGAATTCCTGGAGAATGGAAAGACTACTCACTCCAGTATTCTTGCCCAGAGAATTCCTTGTAGGCTACAGTCCATGGGTTCGCAGAGTTGTGCATGGCTGAGTAATTAACACTTTCACTTTGTCTACCTCCTAAATATTGAAAATTTTGTTAAATATACCTTGAAATAATGCATACATGAAAGAATTTTGAGTCTACTGACTTTTTAATGTCAGTAGTTTTTGTTTTTTACATATATGTATCTCTATTCTTTTTCAACTTTTTCCCATTTTGCTTATTACAGAATATCGAGCAGAGTTCCCTGTGCTATATAGTAGATCCTTATTAACCATCTATTTTATATATTTTAGTATGCATGGGTCAATCCCAATCTTTCAAAAACTAAAAAAAATAATCTAACATACAGGTGTCATGAAAGATGCAAAATGAGTCATAAACAGATTCTGATTTTAAGAGGCCTATATAATTTCATTGTTTACATGGCATGGTGCTCATTCTATGGCTGCATGATGAGATGATTAATTTGTTAATTAGGCAGAAACAGAGGCTACTCTCTTTACCACATATGCAGGGGTTTATGTTTCTCCATATTCTTTCAGTCATGGATCAGAGATTCAATTCTATGAATCTTAGTTTAACAGTTAAACACAACAAAATGATTGAAGTAAATGAGGAAAGCCACTAAAATCATGTCAAAGTAGTGTGTATTTATAAAAGCTCATGTATCCCAAGGCTCTATATCTTTGTAGTCACTTTCAAACGATCTCCATCTTACCCCTATGTTCTTTGTACTGTCATGGCAACCCATATCCATTATTTCTTTATGGTTAAGAGGATAGATTCTGAATCAAACCACTTAGTTTCAGATTCTTAGCCCAATTAAACATTAGTTTGTTCATATGTGATATGAGTATAGTTATAATAGTTAACTAATGATGTTGGTGAGAACATAACTGAGAAAAAAACATGAAGAATGTAAAACATAGTGTCACATGAATGATAACCAGGATATATCTTAGTAATTATTACAAAATGTCCAATTTTTTCTTTAAAAATTACAATTTAATTTTACCTACACACTTATTTTCCCTTTTTTCCTGTTTCAAATTACTTATTACATTAATAGTACATTGATAATACACCAATTAGGGGTATAGGTTTCAAACAATTCAGTAATTTATGTTACAATGGAATTTATAGGAAGGATATCAGAGAGCTCAGAGAATTGACAGAAATTTTGGTGAATCAAGTGTGGAAAATGGACATAAGTTAAGAGAAGTCTATAAAAACAAGGTCACAAAAAGAGTTGTATTAAGAATGCCATCACTGGACACTCATTACTATATAATTGCATCCTTATGTAATTTCACCATAATTCCTCAAATTTATATATATCATACGTCTATGTTCTCATATTGGCTGATACTGGAATCACCTGGATGGAGGTTGTGTTAAAAATATATATGTTTAGGTCTCATTCTCAGAGCTTTTAGTTTAACTGGTATACATTGAAGCCTGGATAATGGGAATTTTTTCTTTTTTTGCATTTTTAAGTTTCTATTGAAATACTGTATGATGACAAATAAACTTGATGTAGAGTTTTTTTAAGTTTCGCATATATGCTAATTATTATAGCATTTTACAGCTTCCTAGATTAATCTAATGTGTGGCAAAATTTGATATTTACCATTTTGGATGGTAGAAAAGAAGAAAGAGTTGAAATTCTCAAATGACTCCTGTTAAGTCACGTCAGTCGTGTCCGACTGTGTGCGACCCCATAGACGGCAGCACACCAGGCTCCCCCTCCCTGGGATTCTCCAGGCAAGAACACTGGAGTGGGTTGCCATTTCCTTCTCTAATAATGACTCCTACATGTATTGTATGTTAATGGCTTGACTCATTAATAAAATACTATTTTTCAAAATAATTAGTATTCCTTTTAGAAAGTTAAAAAACAAAGATAAGCATGTTATGAGAATTATCCATAATCTCCTGTTAAATGATCATTTCTGTAAATATTTTCACATTTGTCTTCAGATATTCCACTTTCACTGTGTGATATGTGATGTGTGTCTATGGGGGAGGTAATCTCAAATTCTCACATGTACTTTGGTTCATAATATCAATAGTTGAAGTTTCACGGTTGCTGTCTCTTCAGAACAGAATTTTTCCTTGTTGACTTGTGTCTTCTAAAGAGAAGGCCTCCAAAGGTTAAGGATTAATTCAGCTAATGAACTGTGAATATTGGTAAGTCGACCCTTCAATGGGCAATGATATTCAGTGATGCTCTAAGACCTGCTATCTTAGTGAAGTAATATTTGCGTGTGTTGTTACATCAGAAGCCACCGATTTTCATTCACCTCTTTCCTAATTCCTTTACCTCCATTTTAGACTCTTTCTGCTTACATCCATTTTCCTTTTTTTGACAAGTGAGAAATGAAGAAGCATTTAAAAATGTGTGCTTTATTGGATTAGTTTAATGGGCTTTTTCTAAATGTAAGAAACATAAACATAGTTTATAGCTAAAACTACTTTGCTGCTGCTGCTGCTGCTGTTAAGTCGCTTCAGTCATGTCCGACTCTGTGTGACGCCACAGACGGCAGCTCACCAGGCTCCGCCACCCCCGGGATTCTCCAGGCAAGACGTGGGTTGCCATTTCCTTCTCCAATGCCTGAAAGTGAAAAGTGAAAGTGAAATCGCTCAGTCGTGTTCGACTCTTCATGACCCCATGGACTGCAGCCCACCAGGCTCTTCCGTCCATGGGATTTTCCAGGCAAAAGTACTGGAGTGGGCTGCCATCACCTTCTCTGTAAACTACTTTATAGTTTATTAAAAATAAAGTGTAATTTGTAAAAAGTTATTTACATAAAAGGTCCTATCTAGAATGATGCTTATCACCCTTCTTAAAGCATAACCAAGATATCAAATTCATGATCAGTATTCTGCTGATTTAGATTTTCCATATTTGTATGGTTTCACTGCACTAGTTGGGCTTCCCTGGTGGCTCAGATGGTAAAGAATCTGCCTGCAGTTCAGGAGACCTGGGTTTGATCCTTGGATTGGGAAAATTCCCTAGAGAAGGAAATGGCAACCCACTCCAGTATTCTTACCTGGAGAATCTCGCAGACAGAGAAACCTGGTGGGCTACATACAGTCCATGGGGTCACAAAGAGTCAGACACGACTGAGCGACTAACACTCTGTACTAGTTGGGGTTAAGAACCTTACTGCCAATGCAGGAGACATAAAAGACCCAGGCTTGATCCCTGGGTTGGGAAGATACCCTGGGGGAAGGCATGGCAACCCACTCCAGTATTCTTGCCTGGAAAATTCCATGGATAGAGGTACCTGATTACAGTCCATAGAGTCACAAAGAGTTGGACACAACTGAAGTGACTTAACATGTACGCACACCTTGTGTTAGTCTCTGTGTTCTGGCTATAGCCTTGATCCTTAGAGTCCTTGCTCTTCAGATACTTGTCAATAAGGCCCCTGTTCTCTATTAAACTTTTGAATAGTATATGCAGTAGCTTCATATCTAATGAAGAAAGATATATACATGGTGTGTGTAGAGAGGAGAAGGTATATTTGAAATATTAGTTACCAAAACAAATGTAGGTACTTCATGTTTAAGCCAGGGTTGACATATGACTTGTAGAAAGAAGCTATTTAGCAGAGGCACAATGCAGACCACTTCTTGCAAGCTCTCATTTGCTAAATAAGAAAATTAAAAGTCAACAAGATAGACTAAACATCTCTTATTAGATATATTTGTTAAAAATAAAACAGCAAACCCAGTTTCCTTATTCTCAATTTAGTAGTATTTCCAATATACTGCAGTGGCAGCTCGAATCATCACTGATCTGTTTTCTATTCCATTTGCACCAGTGGAAAATGTGGGCTATAAAACCAGTTGCAACCATTAATTTAACTGCAAACCATTTATTTGAAATTCTACCAAAGACAGAAGAAGGGGAGGAGATGAGGGTATGTTAAGGTGATGTAGTATATTGATGAGCAAGAAATAAATCATCTGTTCTTGTTCATTTTACCTGAGATACCTCAGTAGCTAATGATTTGATGGCCAAAAAATTGCAATGTTTTCAGTACCAGGTGAAAGTCTCAAGTATGAATAATAGAATGGTGACAAAGTAGCATTATTTAGGAAATATATCCACTAGAAGGAGATTCTGCAGCATGGTACCTAGTGGAGACTGACCTAAAATCATGTTTAGGATAGTACTTAGTGGGTTCTGGGGTAAGCCATGTAATCAATTTAAAGATAATTCATGAATTTATAGAGATCAAAGCTACTGAAAATTAATAGATGCTCTCAATTCCCAAAATGTAAATTCAGTTTGCTTCAACTTCATTGTTGTTAGGGCTTAGTCGGTTCCAACTCTTTGTGACCCCATGGATTGCATCACACCGGGCTTCCCTGTCCTTCACTATCTTCACTATCTCAGGAGTTTGTTCAAACTCATGTTCATTAAGTTGATGATGCCATCCAACCGTCTCAACTTTATTCAAATTTAATTTCCTCCAAAATGGTATAATAAAGTTGTGATCATTTGAATTAATTTTTAAAGCCAAAAAACCCAAAGTTTGTTTCTGTTCATTAAACCACAACTTTTCTTGAAATAAATGCTATGGTTACAAACCTATATTGTAATATTCATTATGGTTGGATAAAAAATATGAGCTAACTAATGGTCCATTGCAGCTTGAATAAATTAAAACATTCAGTCCTGAGAATCATAGAAGAGAAACAAAAAGTGAAAATTATCACCCGAGGGAAAAAAGAAATGTGTTAAATCCTGTTTTGTATGGTGCTAAGACACCTGGATACAAAGTACTAACTCTGGTTGAACAGCTGGATCCTGGACCTCTTTTGTGCCAAACATCTGTATGATTAAGGGAACTGAAAACTTCCCAAGCACGTGGATGTTTTGGCATCTGATGACAGAAATAGTGTCTTCTGGAAGTACGGCATTGCAGCTTCCTTTTTTCCTTCTTCTAATGTTACCACAGACCCAAGAGATGAACAATGTGAGCCAAAAGTGTCCTGTTTGGCTGTCATGCCACGTCCCTCAGCTGAGGTATGACTGTTTTCAAGATGTAATCAACATCTGCTCTAAATCCACAGTCTGTACCCAGGGGGCATGCTCTGGGGATTGTCTTTGTGCGTTAATTCAGGCAAACCTGTTTTCTCCTTTGATGCATAACTAAAATGAAGAAAGGGGGTGGGATGGAAGAAATTAGGAGACTGGATTGACACAAACACGCTATTAATACTATGTATAAAATAGATAATTGCTGGGAATGCACTATATCACAGGTAGCTCTGCTTAAGGCACTGTGGTATCCTAAATGGGAGGGAAATCCAAGAGGGAGGGAATATATGAATGAGTATGACTGATTAATTGTGCCATGCTATATAGAAGCTAACACAACATTGTAAGGCAAATATACTGCAATAAAAATTAATTGATAAAAATATATATAAATAAAATGAAACTAAGTAGTAGGAAGCAACTTGCACAAGTTCACATAGTAGTGTGGAACCGAGGCTTAGTCTCAAGTCTACCATTTCATTTCTCAGCAGTTCATCTTAATTTAAAACAAACTATCAGCATTATATGTTTATACGGTGATTTTAAATTTGTCATGTATTTTCTCATCCATTTCTATTTCTTGGCATAATTCACCACCACTATAGTCATCCATGTTAATATTAAATATTTATTTATTTCTATAGTGTGCTTCTGAAAAAGCCCCAAATTTTTGATATTGGAATATACACATTCAAATAGAAATGGTTTGTGTGTATATTTAGATGATATAAAACCATTAAAAAAATCTTGCTAATTAATCAGAGATCAAATTGCCAACATCCACTGGATCATGAAAAAAACAAGAGAGTTCCAGAAAAACATCTATTTCTGCTTTATTGACTATGCCAAAGCCTTTGCCTGTGTGGATCACAATAAACTGTGGAAAATTCTGAAAGAAATGGGAATNCAGGGAAACCTCCTAAACGTGTTTTAAGGTTACTCAGATTCCCCTTCTGCAGCCTCCCCAGAGGGCAAGGCTTTCTTGTTCCTCTGAGCACCTCTGGGCCCTTACTGGATCCTGTCTTGACTCTCCATCACCTCACAGTTTAATTCACCTGTCCTCACAGGACATCATGAGGAACGCTGGACTGGAAGAAACACAAGCTGGAATCAAGATTGTCAGGAGAAATATCAATAACCTCAGATATGCAGATGACACCACCCTTATGGCAGAAAGTGAAGAGGAGCTAAAAAGCCTCTTGATGAAAGTGAAAGAGGAGAGTGAAAAAGTCAGCTTAAAGCTCAACATTCAGAAAACGAAGATCATGGCATCTGGTCCCATCAGTTTATGGGAAATAGATGGGGAAACGGTGGAAGCAGTGTCAGACTTTAATTTTTTGGGCTCCAAAATCACTGCAGATGGTGACTGCAGCCATGAAATTAAAAGACACTTACTCCTTGGAAGAAAAGTTATGACCAACCTAGATAGCATATTCAAAAGCAGAGACATTACTTTGCCAACTAAGGTCCGTCTAGTCAAGGCTATGGTTTTTCCAGTAGTCATGTATGGATGTGAGAGTTGGACTGTGAAGAAAGCTGAGCACTGAAGAATTGATGCTTTTGAACTGTGGTGTTGGAGAAGACTCTTGAGAGTCCCTTGGACTGCTAGGAGATCCAACCAGTCCATTCTGAAGGAGATCAACCCTGGGATTTCTTTGGAAGGAATGATGCTAAAGCTGAAGCTCCAGTATTTTGGCCACCTCATGCGAAGAGTTGACTCATTGGAAAAGCCTTTGATTCTGGGAGGGATTGGGGTCAGGAGGAGAAGGGGATGACCGAGGATGAAATGACTGGATGGCATCACGGACTCGATGGACGTGAGTCTGAGTGAACTCCGGGAGACGGTGATGAACACGGAGGCCTGGCGTGCTGCAAATCATGGGGTCACAAAGACTCGGACACAACTGAGCGAATGAACTGAACTGAACTGAGCTGAACACTTGCTTCTCTGGAAATTTCATTAAAGGTAGATGTGAATTTCTAGCATTAGGCGCAGATTCAAAACAATGCACATGTTGACTAAATGACTTTTAAAACCTTTTCTATTCATTTAAAAGCACATATTTATCTTCAATTCAGAGTCATTGACAATCTTTGCAACATTTTATTTTGGCTTGAATGTTAAAGAATATCAAATAGCATATGACAATTTGGGGTATTAATTTTGCATATCATGGGCTTCTGTTTACTGTAATTTATGAAAACTAGGCTTGCATGTGGAAAACACAATTATTTATTTATGTATTCATTGAAGTATAGTTGATTTGCAATGTTGTGTTTGTTTCTAATGTATAGCCCCGTGATTCAGCGATATGTGTATGTGTGTGTTCTTTTTTGGATTCTTTTCCCTTATAGGTTACTACAAGATGTTTGCTATAGTTCTCTGTGCTATACAATAGGACTTTGTTTATCTGTTGTATAAACAGTAGTTTGTATCTGCTAATCCTAAACTCCTAACTTATCCCTCTACCACTCCTTCTTGTCTGTTATCTGTAAGTTAATTTTTCATGTCTGTGAGTCTGTTTTATAAATGAGTTCATTTGTATTATCTTTTTAGATTCAAAAAAATAAGTGATATCATATGATATGTGTCTTTCTCTGACTTACTTCACTTGGTATGATAATATGTAGGAAATGGCATTATTTCATTCTTTTTTATGACTGAGTAATTTTCCATTGAATCAGTTCAGTTCAGTCGTTCAGTTATATCTGACTCTTTTGACCCCATGGACTGCAGAATGCCAGTCTTCCCTGTCCATCACCAACTCTCGGAGTTTGCTCAAACTCATGTCCTTTGTCAGTGATGCCATTCAACCATCTCATCCTCTGTCGTCCCCTTCTCTCACCTTAAATCTTTCCCAGTATCAGGGTGTTTTCCAATGAGTCAGGTCTTTGCATTACATGGTCAAATTATTGAAATTTCAGCTACAGCATCAGTCCTTCCAATGAATATTCAGGACTGATTTCCTTTTGGATAGACTGATTTGATCTCCTCACAGTCCAAGGGACTCTCAGGAGTCTTCTCCAACACCACAGTTCAAAAGCATCAGTTCTTTGGCACTCAGCTTTCTTAATGGTCTGACTCTCACATCCATATATGATTACTGGAAAAACCATAGCTTTGTCTAGATGGACCTCTGTTGGCAAAGTATCTGCTTTTTAACAGGGTTGGTCATAGCTTTTCTTCCAAGGAGCAAGCGTCTTTTAATTTCATGGCTGCAGTCACCATCTACAGTGATTGTGGAGCCCCCCAAAGTAAAGTCTCTCACTGTTTCCACAGTTTCCCCATCTATTTGCCATGAAGTGATGGGACCGGATGCCATGATCTTTGTTTTCTGAATGTTGAGCTGTAAGCCAGCTTTTTCACTCTCTTCTTTCACTTTCATCAAGAGGCTCTTTAGTTCCTCTTCACTTTCTGCCATAAGGGTGGTGTCATCTGCGTATCTGAGGTTATTGATATTTCTCCTGGCAATCTTGATTCCAGCTTGTGCTTCATCCAGCTCAGCATTTTGCTTGATGTAGTCTGTATATAAGTTAAATAAGCAGGGTGACAGTATACAGCCTTGACGTATTCCTTTCTTGATTTGGAACCCATCTATTCAGTCTGTTTTTCCATGTCCAGTTCTAACTCTTGATTCTTGACCTGCATACAGATTTCTCCGGAGACAGGTAAGGTGGTCTGGGAGCCCCGTCTCTTTAAGAACTGTTCACAGTTTTTTGTGATCCATTTTCTATTGTGTGTATATATACACATCTTCTTTATCCATTCATCTGTTGATGAACATTTAGATTGCTTCCATGTCTTAGCCATTGTAAATAGTACTGCTATGAACATTGAGGTTCATGTATCATTTTGAATTAGTATTTCCTCTTCGCTGGATATATGCCCATGAATGGGATTGCTGGATCATACAGTAGTTCTATTTTAAGTTTTTTAAGGAATCTGCACACTATTCTCCATAGTGACTGCACAGATTTTCATTCCTACCAACTGTGTGGGAAGGTTCATTTTTCTTCACACTCTTTCTAGCATTTTTTATTTGTAGACTTTTTGATGATGGTCATTCTGACCAGTATGAGGTGGTACCACGCCATAGTTTTGATTTACATTTCTCTAATGATTAGCAAAATTGTGCCTTTTTCCATATAATTTCATTCTCATGCTCAGTCATGTCTGACTCTTTGCGACCCCATGAACTGTAGCACGCCAGGCTTCTCTGTCCATGGGATTTTCCAGGCAAGAATACTGGAATGGGTTGCCATTTCCTCCTCCAAGGAATCTTCCTGATCCAATGATTGAACTCATGTCTCCTGAGTCTCCTGCTATGGCAGGCAAATTCTTTACCATTAGTGCCACTTGGGAAACCACTCTTTTCATATGGAAACCATAATTTTAAAGTTCATCAGTAATTAATCTAAAAATATTTATTAACCTATTGTACACCTGACATTGGAATAGGCTCTACTTAATTTGTCACACACACAGCATAACCAAGCAAACAAATATACATGAGGAATGCCCTTACGTGTGTGGAGAAATTAGACGTAAATATATGAAACAGAAGCAAATATTACCTAGTCAATAAGGAAGATGTTTTAGTACTATAGACATTTAGAGATATGTAGTGAGCCAGGTCAATTGAAAAAGAAAGAACAAGAATGATAAAAAGAAAAACAAGAGAATTTCATACATATGCACATCATCAGTAGAAACAGTTTTGCATCCAGAACAGTAGTTGCAATGAGTCTAGGAAATTTGGTTTATAGTCTTACAGCCTCTACATTAAAAGAAACCATGGAATAGACATTGAANAAATATAAGTATTCTATATATTTATAGGTATTAGGTGTTTTTTTTTATGTTCAAAGTCTTTATTGGTACAGCTAGAATACAATGTCACAGATCCATTACTGTTTTCTATTTTTGTTCCTATTTTTCCCACTCTTTTTACCTTTAGTGATTATAAAGGAATATTGTATATGATCCCATTTTCTCTTTAAGTATATTGGATATACATACACAGTTCAGCCACTCAGTCATGTTCGACTCTCTGCAACCCTAAGAACTGCAGCACGCCAGGCTTCCCTGTCCATCACCAATTCCCAGAGCTTGCTCAAACCCATGTCCGTTGAGTTGGTGATGCCATCCAACCATCACATTCTCTGTCATCCCCTTCTCCTCCTGCTGTCACTCTGCCACCATTACAGTCTTTTCCAAGGAATCATTTCTTCTCACTCGGTGGCCAAAGCACTGGAGCCTCAGCTTCAGTATCAGTTCTTCCAATGACTATTCCGGACTGATTTCCTTTAGGATTGACTGATCTGATCTCCCTGCTGTCCAAGGGGTTCTCAAGAGTCTTCTCCAACACCACAATTCAAAAGCATCAATACACACACAGACATTATATATATGCATATATATGTGTGTGCACTCCTATACATGTGTGTGTATATATAACATGTGAATACATGTTATTTACTTTTCAAATAGTTGCCCTTGACTCTGGAAATACACATTTATAGCCAATCATAGTCTACCTTCAAATAACACTCTACTACCTCAGGAGCAGATTACCTTAAAGTAACACCACCAAAAAAAAAAAAAAAAAACCCAAAACCCTAATCTTAATTCCTTCCTGCCATCATTTGGCACTGTTGTTATTCAGTTCACTTGTATTCATACCCAAGTACATAAATACACACATAAGTTGTATAAAAAAAACCCATACTCAAGTATATCGCTGCTATTATTTTGAACTTATCTGCTTGATCATCAAGAAAGATATATGTATATTGCTTTCATTATCCCTTCTTTAATGTGTTTTCCTTATAACAGAGTTCCAAATTTCTGACCTATATGATTCCTCTTATCTTTAAAGGGTTACTTTTAACATTTCTTACAAGGCCAAGCTATTGACAACAAATCCCCTAAATTTTTGTTTGTCTAAAAATGTCTTCTTCCCCTCATTTTTGGAGGATAATTTCCAGGTACACAATTCCAGGCTGTTGGTCTTCCTCTGACCATTTAAAATAGTTCATTCATTCCACTCTCTTGTTTGCATGGTTTCCAAAGAGAAGTCTGATTGTAACTCTTATCTTTGTTTCTATACAAAGCACCCTTCCCCCACCAAACCCTTGCTTTTGACCACCCCATATTTTGTCTTTATTTTTGATTTTCAGTGGTTAAAAAGCGATATGCATAAGTGTAGATTTGCTGCCATGTATATTGCTTGGTCTTCTCTGACCCTCCTGGATCTGTAGTTAGGTTGTTGTTGCTGTCACTGTTGTTTAGTCACTACGTCATGTCCAACTCTATTGCAACCTTGTAACCTGAAGCCCGTCCGGTTCTTCTGTCCATGGAACTTTCCAGGCAAGAATACTGGCATGGGTTGCCATCTCTTTCTCTGGGGTGGGGGTGGAGGGGGTGGTCTTCCTGACCCAGGGATCAAACCAGGGTCTCCTGCATTGACAGGCTGATTCTTTACCACTGAGCCACTTGAGAAGTCTTCTTTGCAGTACAGGAGGTCTCTATTGATGTATCTTCAAATTCTGCTTTCATCAGTTACATCCAGTGTTGTTATTAAAGCTGAAGCAATTCCTTTTGCTTCAGTGTTTTGCTTCTTTTTTTAATTAATTAAATTTTTAATTGAAGGATAATTGCCTTACAGAATTTTGTTGTTTTCTGTCAACCCTCAGCATGAATAAGACACAGGTATACATGTATCCCCTCCCTTTTGAACTTCTCTTCCATCTCCCTCTCTATCCCACCTCTCTAGGTTGATACAGAGCTCCAGTTTGAGTTTCCTGAGCCATACAGAAAATTCCCATTGGCAATCTATTTTACACATAGTAATGTAAGTTTCTATGTTACTTTTTCCCTACATCTCAGGCTCTCCTCCCCCTCCCCATATCCATAAATCTGTTCTCGAGACTTGTTTCTCTATTGCTGCCCTGCAAATAAACTCTTCAGTACCATTTTTTCTAGATTCCATATATATATGCATTAGAATAAGATATTTATCTTTCTCTTTCTGACTTACTTCACGTTGCATAATAGTTTCTAGGTTCATCCGCCTCATTAGGACTAACTCAAATGTGTTCTTTTTATGGCTGAGTAATATTCCATCATGTATGTATGTACCACAACTTTTTATCCATTCATCTGTCGATGAACATCTAGGTGGCTTTCATGTACTAGCTATTGTAAATAATGCTGCAGTGAACAAAGGACACGTGTTTATGGTTAAAACTCTTCAAAAAATGGGCATAGAAAGAAACTACCTCAGCATAGTAAAGGTCATATAAGATAAGCCTACAGTGAACATTATTCTCAATGGTGACAAACTGAAAGCATTCCCCCTAAGATCAGAAATAAGACAAGGGTGTCTACTTTCACCAGTATTATTCAACATAGTTCTGGAAGTCCTACACATGTCTTTTTCAAGTTTCATTTCCTCAGGGTATATGCCTAGCAGTGGGATTGTTGCATCATATGGTGGTTTTATTCCTAGTTTTTTAAGGAATCTCCATACCGTCTTCCATAGTGGTGGTATCAATTTACATACCCACAATCAGTGCAAGAGCATTCCCTTTCTCCACACCCTTTCCAGCATCTATTGTTTATAGACTTTTAGTGGGCATTCTGACTGGTATGAGGTGATATCTCATTGTAGTTTTGATTTGCATTTCTCTAATAATGAGTGATGTTGAGCATCTTTTTATGTGTTTGTTAGCCATCAGTATGTCTTCTTTGGAGAAATGTCTGTTTAGGTCTTTTTCCCATTCTTTGATTGGGTTGTTTGTTTTTCTGGCATTGAGTTGTATGAGCTGCTGTGTATTTTGGAAGTCAATCCTTATAGGAGACTGTTATGAACAACTGCTACTGCTAAGTCACTTCAGTCGTGTCTGACTCTGTGCGACCCCATAGGCAGCAGCCCACCAGGCTCCCCCATCCCTGGGATTCTCCAGGCAAGAACACTGGAGTGGGTTGCCATTTCCTTCTCCAATTATGAACAACTATATGGCAATAAAATGGATAACCTGAAAGAAATGGACAGATTCTTAGAAAAGTTCAATCTTACAAGACTGAACTAGGAAGAAATAGAAATTATGAGCAACCCAAATACAAGCACTGAAATTGAAGCTGTGATCAAAAATCTCCCAAAAAAACAAAGGCTCAGGACCAGATGGCTTCAAAGGAGAATTTTATCAAACATTTAGAGAAGAGCTAATGCCTATCCTTTGAAAACTCTTTCAAAAAATTGCAGAGGAAGGAACACTTCCAAACTCATCCTATGAGGCCACCATCACCCTGATACCAAAATTAGACAAAGACAACGCAAAAAAAGAAAACTACAGGCCAATATCACTGACGAACTTAGATGCAAATATCCTCAACAAAATTTTAGCAAACAGAATTCAGCAACACATCAAAAAGCTCATACACCATGATCAAGTTGGGTTTACTCCAGGGATGCAAGGATTCTTCAATATATGCAAATAAATCAATGTGACACACCATAGTAACAAATTGCAAGATAAAAACCATATAATCTCAATAGATGCAGAAAAAGCCTTTGACAAAATGCAGCACGTGTTTATGGTTAAAACTCTTCAAAAAATGGGCATAGAAAGAAACTACCTCAGCATAGTAAAGGTCATAGATGATAAGCCTACAGTAAACATTATTCTCAGTGGTGACAAACTGAAAGCATTCCCCCTAAGATCAGGAATAAGACAAGGGTGTCTACTTTCACCACTATTATTCAACATAGTTCTGGAAGTCTTAGTTATAGCAATCAGAGAAGAAAAATAAAAGGAATCCAGATTGGAAAAGAAGTACAGATCATACTGTTTGCAGATGGCATGACATTGTACATAGAAAACCCTAAGGATAGTATCAGAAAATTACTAGAGCTAATCAGTGAATTTGGCAAAGTTGCAGGATACAAAATCAATCCACAGAAATCACTTGCATTTCTATATACTAACAATGAAAAATTAGAAAGAGCAAGTAAGGAATCAATCCCATTCACCATTGCAACAGAAAGAATTAAATATCTAGGAATAAACTTACCTAGGAGATGAAAGAACTGTACACAGGAAACTATAAGACACTACTGAAAGAAATCAGAGATGACATAAGCAGATGGAGAGATATTTCATGTTTCTGGGTAGGGAGACTCAATACCAAATGCAATCTACAGATTCAATATGATCCCTATCAAATTACCAATGGCATTTTTCACAGAACTAGAACAAAAAAGTTCACAATTCATATGGAAACACAAAAGACACCGAATAGCCAAAGCAGTCTTGAGAAAGAAGAATGGAGCTGGAGGAATCAACCTTCCTGACTTCAGATTATACTACAAAGCTATAGCTATGAAGACAGAATGGTACTGGCACAAAAACAGAAATATAGACCAATGGAACAAGATAGAAATCCCACAAATAAACCCATGCACCTATGGATACCTTATTTTGGACAAAGGAGGCAAGAATATACAATGGGGCAAAGACAGCCTATTCAGTGAATGATGCTGGGAAAACTGGACAGCTATGTGTAAAAGAATGAAATTAGAACATTTCCTAACACCATACACAAAGATAAACCCAAAATGTATTAAAGACCTAAGTGTAAGACCAGACACTATAAAATTCTGAGAGGAAAACATAGCAGAACACTCGATGACATTAATCAAAGCAAGATCCTCTAAGATCCACCTTCTAGAGTAATGGAAAGTAAATAAGCAGGACCCAATTAAACCTAAAAGCTTTTGTACAGCAAAGGAAACTATAAGCAAGGTGAAAAGACAGCCCTCAGAATGGGAGACAATAATAGCAAATGAAACAACTGATGAAGGATTCAGTTCAGTTCAGTTCAGTTGCTCAGTCGTGTCCGACTCTTTGAGACCCCATGAACTGCAGCACGCCAGGCTTCCCTGTCCATCACCAACTCCTGTAGCCTACCCAAACTCACTGAGTCGGTGATGTCATCCAATCATCTCATCCTCTGTCATCTCCTTCTCCTCCTGCCCTCAATCCCTCCCAGCATCAGGGTCTTTTCAAATGAGTCAGCTCTTCGCAACAGGTGGCTAAAGTATTGGAGTTTCAGCTTCAGCATCAGTCCTTCCAATGAACACCCAGGACTGATCTCCTTTAGGATGGACTGGTTGGATTTCCTTGCAGTCCAAGGGACTCTCAGGAGACTTCTCCAACACCACGATTCAAAAGCATCAATTCTTCGGCACTCAGCTTTTCTTATAGTCCAACTCTCACATCCATACATGACCACTGGAAAGACCATAGCCTTGATGAGATGTATCTTTGTTGGCAAAGTAATGTCTCTGCTTTTTAATATGCTGTCTAGGTTGGCCATAACTTTCCTTCCAAGGAGCAAGTGTCTTAATTTCATGGCTGTAAACACCATCTGCAGTGATTTTGGAACCCAGAAAAATAAAGTCAGCCACTGTTCCCACTGTTTCCCTACCTATTTGCCATGAAGTGATGTGACTGGATGCCATGATCTCAGTTTTCTAAATGTTGAGCTTTAAGCCAACTTTTCATTCTCCTCTTTCACTTTCATCAAGAGGCTCTTTAGTTCCTCTTCACTTTCTGCCATAAGGGTGATGTCATCTGCATATCTGAGGTGATTGATATTTCTCCTGGCAACCTTGATCCCAGCTTCTGCTTCATCCAGCCCAGCGTTTCTCATGATGCACTCTGCATATAAGTTAAAGAAGCAGGGTGACAATAAACAGCCTTGGCATACTCCTTTTCCTATTTGAAAGGATTAGTTTTAGTTTTTAACTAATATAGTCAGTAATGCACATTTGAACAGCTAATAATACCACCAGGACATAGCCTAATGACAGATCTTTTTCCCTTTGGTTTATCACTGAATTTAGCCAAAGAGAGATTCAACAGGAAAATGGAGAGTGGAAAATAGAAAAGTTAAGGTATTTAATCTCTTGTCTCACTTACTGCCCAGGAACAGGCTGGCATTGGCTGCCATCATGAGGGACACAGCCTCAGTGGAACAACCCTTCCTTAAAGCAGCAGGGCTCACCTTATTCTGATAACCACTCCCTCTCCTTCCATCTTAGGATGGTAGTGACTTCCAAATGTTACTAACCTGAGGATACATCACCATCTGTCATCCCTTATTTGATATTCCTTACACTGTTCATAGCTATATAAATAGTCCTTTGTCTTCTATAACCTGTTTTGATTGGGCCATCTCATTCCTGCCAAAGCTCTAGCCATTATAATGTGCCTAATTGTTTTACATAATATTTTATGTCTTTTAACTAAATGTTTATATAACAGAAGCAATTAACCGAGAGAAACAAAGGGTGTAATATTATTTTTGTAATAAGCTGAGGACAGTCAAGAGATCTGAGTGAGGCAGCATATCTCTTTTCTCCCTTGTTCTCCTGAATGTCTTCACATAGCCTCTAGGTGCCTGCCTCCACTCTCATCAGGCATATACCATGGTGATTCATCCCCCATGGCCCAGAAATCATGCTTCAATACTAAGAGCAATGCCATACTAGCATCCTATTGCATATTTGCCTGACTCTTCTAAAGATTTTATATGTACCAACCCACTTAATCCTTACACCCACACTTATCAGCCCTTTTCACAGAGAAAGACACGGGGCCTATAGCAGTTAAGTTGTTTTTACCGGTCATACCACTGGAAATTGAAAAGGTGGGGTTCCAACACGGAGAATGTGGCTCCAGCATCCTATGGACTCTTTTTTTTAAAGATGTACAACATGATTTTACACTGTGAAATGTTACCACGGTTAAGTTACTTAACATATTCATCACCTTACATAGTTAACTTTGTGGGTGTGTAGTGAGGACATTCAAGATCTACTCTCTCAGCAAATTTCAAGTAAACATTACACTATTACTAACTTTAGTCACAATGCTGTTCAATAGGTCACCGGAAGTAATTCATCTTATAACTGAGTGTTTGTACATTTTGACCAGCATCTCCCATCCTGCCATGTGCCTGCTCAGTTGTACTCTCTGATTCTCTGAGTTTGACATTTTTAGATTAAAAAAGTGATGTGTGAGATCGTACAGTACTTGTCTTTCTGTATCTGGTTTATTCTGCTTATACTAACTCTTAACATGATCATATTTATTCACAGTATAGGCAGATAAACAATTCCCTGTTTACATTACTTTGTTTTTAATTTGCAAAATGTATAGCACATACCCTACCCAAGACATGGTTATTGGAATGGCAGCTTTGGGAAAGGAAGGCCAGTTCAGGGAGATGCATAAAATAATCCATCTCCCTTTGACTTTTGGAAAATCATTCAACTCCTGCATTCTTAAATTGTTCATCTGTAAAGCAAAAAGGTTGAATTAAACCCATGAAGAAAAGAGAACACGACTGAAGTGTGAATAAGATAATCAGGAGATAAGGATGAAGGTGAACAAAATTAGTAGAAGATTATTCCAGCAACAATAAGAAATTTANAAAGAAAAATTGTATTAACTAAATATGATTTGAAAAGTTAGTGAACTGCAAAGAAACTGGTTATCCAATCAATATGTAGAAATTAATATTTAAGAAAACACTATTCTCACTAAAAATTAGGGGTAATATTCTGTAATTTGAGGGGTTATTTAAAATGTTTGTAAATGAATTTTATCAGTTCTATTACAAAATTAGCCAATTTTACAATAATGAAAGAGAAAAATAATTCTAATAATACTACTTGCAAACTTAAGGTAAGGTGAATTTTTGGACCATGAAGATAGAGCCAGGATACCACTCTTTACATGGTGACAATATACTAAAATTGTTGCCAAGATACATTCTTGTGAAAGTCTAGCCCTACAAACCCAAATAAATCAACTGAAAGCAAATGTTTCATAAAAAGTTGATAGCTTCTGTATTCTGAAATACACTTAATATACTTGTTTTCTTGCTATACATAAAACATATTGGTTGGGAAAAAATTTTAATTAATAAAATCTCTCCTGAGAATTCCCTGAAGAACTTGCCACTTGCATCAGTAAGTGAAGCTACTGACAAATGAACAGGATTTCTTTACCTAAAATACTCTTAGGAAGTGTTACTTGACTGCATGTTTCAGAGTATTTATTAGTCTTTTTCTGCAGAACTTTGTTAACTGTGGCTGTCAGTAAGTCATCACAGTCACTGACAAAACCTGTCAGCTTTCAATGCTCATAAATCTATTAGTCAGTCCTCTCACCAGTGAATGGAGTAATTTAACAATTCATTTCTTAGGAATAAATTTGGAGGATATAGGGAATAGACTCAGTATTTTTGTCTTTCCAGAATTGTTCCACCATCACCCTTTTTTTAAGGAATTACTCCTTCACCATTGCACCCAAATGTTTCATCCTGCATTTATTAATCACTATATATCATATCACCCCAGAATATAGTGCTTTGTCTGAATATGGGCACATGACCAAAACTAAGCCAATGGAGCCTTCCTTTGGGATTTTTCTAAATTCCTTTTCCTCTCTGGAGGTAGAATTGTAACGATATGGCTTCTGCCTGAATAAAACCACTACCCAAGGAGAAAAAAAGGGTGGGGGGAAGACCAGAGAAAGACAAAAAGAAACATGGTGGATCCAGTTGCAAACAGACAGCCCCTAAAGTTGTTCTTCACCTTTGGGAGAATCTTGGTTCTCCCTATGATTATGTTAACTCAGAACTGTTTTTCAGGAAAAGAACTCGTTTCGTACATCATGAGGTATTTATTTATTTATTTATTCAAGCATTCATCCATTCATTGTTTATTTATTCACTTATTTATCCATCCATCCATTCATTCATTGTTGGAGTCAAGAGCTGTACTGTACATAACAACTCTATTGCATGGGCTGGATTTGACAGATGGATTTGCATTAAATTTTCCCTTTCTCTTCTCTCACCGCTAAATTCACTCTATGGACTTGCTCTTCTCTTCATCCAGAAAAGAATTGGCCAGATCCAAAAGCATTTCCAGGAACTCTTAGATAATTGTGTCCAATCTTAACCCAAATTTGAAGCTTTCCTCCCACTCCCATGATTAGCCTGGTTCAGGTTTGGAATCTGCCATTGGATGAGTAAAAATAGTCAGTTTCACTTTATTCTATGCCTGATTTCTCACTCCCCACTTTTCTAATAAATATTTTTTATGCTTTCAGCCTTGAGTTAGGGAGGGAGATGATTAAAGGGAAATGTCATGGTCTCACTTGGCCAAGTTGTTGAATTCTGATACTGGTATCCTCTGAAGGTGAAAGCAACACTGTCAAGACTTTTTTTCTTGAGTTACTTGTATAGATTTTTAATAAATTCTCTTTAGGATTTAGTTACTTTCAGCTACACTTGCCACCTCCTAGATCATGCCTCCTCAGGCTGCCCAGTTTTGACTCCTTCCTCAATCAGTGGGCTGCTTCAAGTGTGTATCCTTGTTGAGATCTTTTTGCCTCTTCAGAAATTTGTCATGAGAGAGGTTCATTTTAAGACAACTCCAGCCATTCTCTTCTGCAGAGACTTCATTTTTATACGCCTCCAAATAGACATACACATACACACAGCCCCTGGTGGCCATGCAGTTCCCATTTATGGCAGTCACTTCTCTGCTGGACTTGCCAGTAAGGACAGCTCTAGTCACATCCTCATAGTTTTAGACATTTTCTAGCAATTTTAGACATCTGAATGACTGCTCTCTGAGGTCAAAATTTTCTACAGTCTAGCTTTTCTTTTTTTTTTTCTGCAAGTACATTGTTTCATTTTTGTTTGAATACCCATAGGTGAGGCACGTAATCCCCAAATGTATAGTTGCCACAAATACTATATTACTTGCAAATTTCATTTTCTTCTTTCCTGGACCAATAGCTCTCTAAAGAAAAGTTTGCCCAGATCCACTATGAAAAAAAAAAAAAAAATCACAACCTTATCACTTCCTGAAGATTCTTTCACTAACTTAAAGGGATTTTTCACTATTATAGACATAGCAAGGTTTCTGTTTCAATTAATTCACTCACTATTTTTCATTATCTCAAGGAAAACATGAAGACATTCAGTAAGACCTGAGAATTCCCAGAGAATGATAAACTACTCTAAAACAGGTTGAAATAACATTAAAGTTACTTTATAAGTATACATCAAAGACAAATAACATCAAACTAGTATACAAGTCACCTTAACAATACAAGGGCCATCATTTTACCAGTGTTTTGTTTTTTTTTTTTTNTTTTTTTTTTTTTTTTTTTTCAAAATAAGCCTGAACTCTAAAAGATAAATGTCACTTGAGGGCAAAAGTAGTGACCATTAGTGTGTCTGCACATTTGGAGTATGACTTTTTCCTTCTCTATTGTGAACTTTATATTCTAACACAAGAGCCAGTCATAGGCTAGGGAAGAGGGAATGTTAAAACTTTAGTGGACATATTATAAAACACATCATCATGATATGGGACATCACCTGAATAAATCACTGTATTACATCATCTTAACTCACACTGGTGATAAGAATATTAAGTCTTCCTTAAGTAACTCCTGCCATGGGTGTCCAACTAGAATATGTCATACTGGAGATAAACATGGTAAGAAAACAAAGAACCACTAAACTTGTGATCAGAAAACAGCCAATTATGCTTGGACAGTTAGCTTTATTTATAAAAGTATAACTGGTAAAAGTTTCAGTTAAGAAGGAAAGAACTAAAATGAAAAGTTAAATTCTTCTCCCTCCTTAAACCTCCACTACCGTTTCTCAGAAAGTACTGCTGCTAACTAATGTTTAGCTGTTTCTGGTATATCTTTCCAAGAATCTTTGTCATTTACCAAAACTTTATCATTTCTAATTAAATGATATACAATATATATTATATTACTCATTAATTTACTTTTCATTTTGCTTAATAATGTATCTCAGGAAGCCTTTTAAATCAGCATAAGCAGGTTAAATTGATTATTTTTAATGGACACATAAAATAGTTGCTAACTTTGGAAATTATATCAGGCCCTCAAAAAATACCATACATATATTATCTTAATCCTTGAAACAGCCTTATATGCAAGGTACCATTATTATTATTCCAATTTACAAATGAAAGAAAAGTGGCAAAGAGAAGTTGAGCAATGTACTCAAGATTACATAGCACAGCTAGCTGACATTTCAAGTCAGGGAGCCTGGCTTCTATACTGTCCCAAATAATAGTCCTCTATTATTCCTACTAATGTACCACAAGGTTGGGGTGTGTGTGTGTGTGTGAAAAAGAAAAGGATGAGTTGAATGGAGAGAAAGAGTGAAAGAAAGTGAAAGACCTCTCATTTTGTCCTATGCAAGTAATGTATTGATAAACAGTATGGTAAATCTATTGAATTAATTTCTAGCATTAGGATTGCTGGGTCAAATAGCATATGTATTATATATATATATATATAGACACACATACACATGGCATATGCATTATACACATCTGTATATGTATATCTATGTATCTATATCTTATGTGCCTATGTATAGCATTTATATATATGTATATATCCCCTAATTTCATTTGTACCTTAATCACCTACTCAGTTCAGTTCAGTTCAGTTGCTCAGTTGTGTCCGACTCTTTGTGACCCCATGAATTGCAGCACACCAGGCCTTCCTGTCCATCACCAACTCCCGGAGTTTACTCAAACTCATGTCCATCGAGTTGGTGATGCCATCCAGCCATCTCATCCTCTGTCGTCCCCTTCTCCTCCTGCCCCTAATCCCTCCCAGCATCAGAGTCTTTTCCAATGAGTCAACTCTTCGCATGAGGTGAGCAAAGTATTGGAGTTTCAGCTTTAGCATCAGTCCTTCCAAAGAACCTATATATACATACTAAAAATTTATTCAAAATATTGTACCATTTAACACTGTGTTCAGTCACTAAGTCATGTCCAACCTTTTGCAACCCCATGGAGTACACCCTGCCTGGTTTCTCTGTCCATGGAACTTTTCAAGCAAGAACACTGAAGTGGGTTGCCATTTGGTACTCCAGGGGATCTTCCTGACCCAGGGGTCAAGCCCATATCTCTTATGTCTCCTGCATTGGCAGGAAGATTCTTTACCACTGAACCACCTGGAAGCCCACCAATTAACATTACTGCTAGGTAATTTTCTCACTATTGCCAACACAGTTTCATACTTTTGAAATGTGTTTAGTTTAACAAATAATAAAGGGTATATATTTTCCAATTCATTTCTATTTAATCAAGAGCAAGGTTGAGCACCCCTAGATTGTAAGCCACTTGATAAGAGGAGCCAAATGATACCCAACTGCATTATAGCACATAACCATGCTTAACAAAACTAGTTGAGCTCCTGAAATCAAAGAATAATGCTTCAACAGATTTTGAGGTTATCTCACAGATGTCTGGTTCTGTATCTCTTTGGGATGCTATGTAAATATTTTGTTAGAAAAACTCCCATAAGCAAACATAAAATACTCACTTAAATGTATGATTTTCAATTAAATTTTAAGCCGAAACCTCTTTGGCTACAAGAACTGCTTATGTTCTGGCTGCTTCTCCCTCCTGTTTTGATCCCAAAGCAGATGCAGGTTGCAGGTTGCATCTGTTTCCCTACACTGTTATGATATGAGATATTAGAACTGAATAAACTAATCGAATGTAATTCCATTAGAATAAAGATCATATCTCCAATTGCTTAAGCCAACCAAGGGCAAAGCAGATAAGAATAAAGGGCCCAGTGTTTGAAGAGGTAAAATGCTAACACATGCTTTGATCCTATCTGATAATATGAACAACAGAAGCATGGACAATTAGAGTGACTTAAAAGAGAAGCTCAGATCAAACTGATTCTGATCAAGGTGGCAGCAACCAAGTTATGTCCAACATGGAACTATTGTACTCTGGGAGATTGTTAGAAAGAAATCTGTGGAGTTTCAAACTGAAAGAATCATTTTTTTTTTTTTTAATCAGCTTTCCAAGTGCTTACCATTAACAGAGAGATTGACTAATTCATGTATAGGAAGCTTGCATTGAGACCCATTGCTTTGTAAGAATTCCAGTGTTTGTACAGTCTATCACATTTGTATCTGGCTTAACCCCATGGCTGCTCTCTACTTGATAAATACATGATTACTTTCTTTTTATATAAATGGTTTCTTGTTTCAAAGTAAAAGTCTTATTTCAGTCTCTCACTAATTCATGAAACATTTCATGAACAAATGATAGATCACAAGCATTTATAGAACTAAGAAATCATTTTAAGTTTCAAACTATTAAGTTTTCCAGCCATGCTTGGTGTAGGAAAGATTGACTAATAATTCTCGCTGTGCTTCTGGTGAAATTATTGAATAATTCAAATAAGAGATTATTTAAAGCAATGCTGCTGAAAGGAGGTGGCTGGATAAGTGACTTGGTGATTCATTAGCCTGTAGTTTCTTCTTGCTGCATATGAAAATAGTGAAGCAAGAGTAATGCCTTTTGATAATCTCCATAGGGGAAATTCTCTTTCAGGAGATGTCACCCAAAGGTGATAACAATCAGAGTACTTTGTCTTGTTATGTTGTTAGACTGTTTTATGATAATTTCACTGTTAAAGACGCAAGTATCGCTCAGGATTTTTTATCAGAGGAATTGCTTGAACTTGTCTCCTCCCAACTCCAGAAAGCCTCACTGTTGCATTTACTGCTCCCAAGTTCTCTACACAGTTACCCTTCTTCTCCTGAGTGCCCTCTTCACATACAACAATTTTGGTCAGGTTCAAAGAACATTCATGTGTATTATCCTATTTGCCTGACTCTGCTTCAAAAGAGGAATCTAAGGTTCCAAAACTTTCAGATACTCAACAAAGTAGAATTCAGGCATTTCTAACACTTTTCCCCAGTTACTAAAAATTAAGGTGGTATTCACTCTTCACATGATTAGAAGGAAAGCCATCACTAAGCCTAGAGATTGAGCTGTACGTATTATGAAAGATCTCACTATGACAGAATCCATACTGTTTACAGAAGTATAACTGAGTTACAGTATGGTCAAGAAGCAACAGTTAGAACTGGACATGGAACAACAGACTGGTTCCAAATAGGAAAAGGAGCACGTCAAGGCTGTATATTGTCACCCTGCTTATTTAGCTTATATGCAGAGTACATCATGAGAAACGCTGGGCTGGAAGAAGCACAAGCTGGAATCAAGATTGCCAGGAGAAATATCAATAACCTCAGATATGCAGATGACACCACCCTTATGGCAGAAAGTGAAGAAGAATTAAAGAGCCTCTTGATGAAAGTGAAAGAGGAGAGTTCTAAAGTTGGCTTAAAGCTCTGCATTCAGAAAATGAAGATCAGTGCATCTGGTCCCGTCACTTTATGGGAAAGAGATGGGGAAACAGTGGAAACAGTGTCAGACTTTATTTCTTTGGGCTCCAAAATCACTGCAGATGGTGATTGCAGCCATGAAATGAAAAGACACTTACTCCTTGGAAGGAAAATGACCAACCTAGACAGCATGTTCAAAAGCAGAGACATTACTTCGTCAACAAAGGTCCATCTAGTCAAGGCTATGGTTTGTCCAGCGGTCATGTATGGATGTGAGAGTTAGACTATAAAGAAAGCTGAGGGCCAAAACATTGATGATTTTGAACTGTGGTGTGGGAGAAGGCTCTTGAGAGTCCCTTGGACTGCAAGGAGACCCAATCAGTCCATCCTAGAGAAGATCAGTCCTGGGTGTTCATTAATAGGACTGATTTTGAAGGTGAAACTCCAATAATTTGGCCACCTGATGCGAAGAGCTGACTCATTTGAGAAGACCCTGATGTTGGGAAAGATTGAAGGCAGGAGGAGAAGGGGATGACAGAGGATGAGATGGTTGGATGGCATCACCAACTCAATGGACATGGGTTTGGGTGGACTCCAGGAGCTGGTGATGGACAGGGAGACCTGGTGTGCTGCAGTTCATGGGGTCGCAAAGAGTCGGACACGACTGAGTGACTGAACTGAACTGATTATACTAGTTAGTGGTATGCTTGTGTTCTTTCTCACTAGCTTTTGTGTATCTATTGTAGGTTTGTGGTTTTGGTTACTTGGAGTTCAGATATGTTGACATATATCTATTTGTTTTTAACTGATAGTCATTAAAGTTCAAACACATTCTAGAAGATTCACATTTTTTACTCCATTCTCCCTCATTTTGTGTTTTTAATATCATATTTTACATCTATGTGTCTATCCCAATATACTTGATTTCATCATTTTTGTCTTTAATCTTAACACTAGCT
>SJYQ01002637.1:178388-200490 GCA_006410935.1 Redunca redunca | reverse complement strand
AGAACAGTTTGAAAGCCTTAGATGGTTTAGAACTTTTGGCTAAGATTCTCCAGTTTTAGAGTTTTGCTAAATACATTGTACATATGAATAAAAACATTCATTGTGACAATGTTTAGAATAAAGAAAAATTTTAATTTTGTAGTGAAAGTGAAGTTCACTCAGTCATGTCCAACACTTTGTGACCCCATGGACTATATAATTCCATGGAATTCTCCAGGTTAGAATACTGGAGTGAATAGCCTTTCCCTTCTCCAGGGGACCTTCCCAACCCAGGGATTGAACCCAGGTCAATTGCAGGCAGAATTTTGTAGTGAGAGAAACTCAATATTTGTCTAATATTCACTTGAAAAATATTTGTTACTTGAGATCAGGGTTTTGTTTTACTATGGGAATATATGGGCTTTCCTGTTGGCTCAGATGGTAAAGAATCTGCCTGCAATGAGGGAGACCTGGGTTCAGTCCCTGGATTGAGAAGGTCCCTAGGAGGAGGGCATGGCAACCCACTCCAGTATTCTTGCCTAAAAAAGCCTCATGGACAGAGGAGCCTGGAGGGCTACAGTCCATAGGGTCGCAAAGAGTCAGACACCACTGAATGACTAACTACTCATGGGATTATATGGTTTCTCCTTATACTTCTTAGTTTTCTGTGTCTTCTAAAATTACCACAATCCATGGGCTAAATTATTCCTTTTCGTAATTAGGAATAACTATTTCTCTTTGTAATTATTGTAAAAATTATAATTATTCCTTTTTAATACAAATACAGTTTATCAAAAAAATAAAGGCATTCCATATCTTACCTCTTATTTTTACCAAATGAGTAAGCAATTTATGTTGAACTATGTGGCTTCAGGGTTGGAAGCTTCTATGAATTTTCAGCTATGTCTACATTTTCTATGACCATCGCCCAGAGCACTAGCAACTGGAGGTAAAGATAAATAAATTGCTCACATTCTTTTAGCTAAAGCTTTCTCTAGATTTAGGAAATGGAACATAATGCATCCAGTCTGGCTGTTTTGGTCACTTTGAAGGTGGATAACAACCCTCACAGCCAAATTAATCATAGAATCCTCCGCTCTGATATATTTGGTCCGTGAAATGGATGAAGCCACTCTCTGCTGTCTGTTCATTCCAAATGAAACAGAACATATATTTTGAGACCTTTATGTTTAAAAGGTTTGCTTAACTGGAGCTTTTCAGAATAAGTATTGTGGTTCTTTTTTAATAGGGAATCTGGAGGAAATAAAATGTAATCACCATTATGGCAAACACTGTGCTGGCTGTTTTATGCATTAAAAAAAAAAACTACTTTGCTATAACCTTGTTAGAGGCATACCATTTTTTTGATTGCATAAATAGGAAAATGTAACCAGAGATTATGAGTAACACAAGTGTCCATCTAAGAAGTTATAAAACTAAAATTCACAAATAATTGATTTTTTTAAAATTTAAAGTCCACAATCTTTTAACACTGGTTGAAAGACTAGGAGAGTGATTGGCATGGTTATAATTATCTCTTTATTTTTCCCCAAAAGAATGAAAGTCTATCTTGTTGCGTGACATATGAAAATAGCCCTGCATCTCCCTTCTTTTTTTTTTTTTTTCCTCTGCATTGCTTTTCCCATAAGGCAAGGAGACCAGTTTTGCTTGGAATTTATCTTGAACTACTGTTTTGTATAAATTCAGTTATCTAGGGCAGAAGAATTTAAAGAGGAACTCCTTTTCAGAACAAAGAACAAAAGCTCACCTTTATTTAAAAACTAGTTTCAGAAGATACAGGAAACATCCTAAATGAAATTCTAAAACTTTTAAAGAGAAGGCAATGGCAACCCACTCCAGTACTCTTGCCTGGAAAATCCCATGGACGGAGGAGCCTGGTAGGCTACAGTCCATGGGGTCGCGAAGAGTCGGACATGACTGAGTGACTTCACTTTCACTTTTCACTTTCATGCATTGGAGAAGCAAATGGCAACCCACTCCAGTGTTCTTGCCTGGAGAATCCCAGGGATGGTGGAGCCTGGTGGGCTGCCGTCTATGGGGTTGCACAGAGTCGGACATGACTGAAGCGACTTAGCAGCAGCAGCAGCAGCAGCAGAGATAATAAGGAACTCCTAGTAGATGGCAATTGTCAATTTTTTGTCTTTAGCTTAACCAAAGCAATTATAGCATATGGGAAGAATTTAAATCAAAGTCAGAAGTTGACTGGAGTTGAGTCTATTATTTACTAGTCATACAATCTGTATATGTTTACAAAACTCTTAACCTTTAGTTCCAACATCTGTAAAATAAAAATAATAATTTCTACTTAAAAGGTATGATGAAATGCAAGTAAAGGCATCTTCCCGAAATGTTAGATGCTGGATAAATGTGTTTTCCCGTGATGATCAAAAAACAAAACACTCTTCCCTCCACTGAAAATGATAGTTACAGAGAAGACTATTGTTAGAGACTAAATTGCTTTAAACATCAGAGAAGTAGTTTTTAATCTCTAAAAGCCAGAGGTTTTGTTTTATCTTTAACAGGTAGGTTACATTATGTGATGGTGACAAACAACCCCCTTTCCCCAAATTTCAGAGGCTTTTAACATCAGAGATTTGTGTATTGTATATGGTTTGTGTCTGTCATGATTTGACTAGGGCAAGTGCTATATAACTCTGCAGACTGTGGAAGCAGCCTGCATTTTAAATGTTGCTCATGGCGATGGCAATGGAAAGAGACAGTGCTGGAATTGTCGCTGGTTTTTAAAATATTCTAATAGCACATGTCTCTTTTGCTTACATTTCCTTGGCTAAAGCAAGTCTCACAGCCACATTCACCCTCAATGAGGCATGAAAGTTCAAGTCTGCCTATAATGAATAGGTTTGTTATTTTATTTAAAAAGGAATTAGTAAATTATATTTTAAATTGTTAGCAGTTTTAATTCATAATAGAAAGTGAAAGTGTTAGTTGCTCAGTTGTGTCTGACTCTTTGCGACCCCATGGCCTGTAGCCTGCCAGGCTCCTCTGTCCACGGGATTCTCCAGGCAAGAATACTGGAGTGGGTTGCCATTTCCTTCTCCAGGGGATCGCTCCAACCCAGGGATTGAACCCACATCTCCCGCACTGGTGGCAAATTCTTTACCATCTGAACCATAGGGAAATATAACTAAATATAATGCACTTTAAAAAAAAAAACAAAACCTCTTTTGGGTTCTAGATAACTTTTCTCAACATAAAGGATTTCTGCGATCTAAGTTTGAGGATGACTGGCTAAAACTATTCCCTCTCACTGAAATGTCCTTTCTTCTTTCTCTTGTTGCTGAAATTCCCTATGTCGTTTCAGACTGAAATCAAATATCACCTCTATAAAAACCTTCTTAGGTTTGCACTCCAGCACTGAAAAAATTTGTTCCTATAATCTACCTCTATTGTTCATTTCTAGTATCCAGCTGTAGTGGTTTCAGAATTAACCTATATCTCCAAGGGAAACAACTTTGTCAACTGAAGTGTGGAATGTATGTACTGTTGCTTTGGCTTTTAGAATTTCAGACTCCACTCATTTTCATACTTACTTAGTTCAGCACTGATTACCTCCACTCCTGTCAGTGAGATTGTTTTATACATCTGTAATCCAATTAGATTCTATATTCCATCCCAGGATCCCTCTGCCTTCTAATTAATATTTTTTAAGTTGGTATAAGTCAAAGCTCACTCTTTGTGCTGTGAGATTTCTTGGATTTTGGCAAATGCGTATGCACAGAATGTACCCACTCTTAAGATATCATGCAGAATACTTTCATGACACTAAAAAATCTCTTGTGCCTCCACTGTTTAACACCTCCTCACCATCCTAACACATACACACCCACCATACACACATTCACAACCCTTAAACTCCTGACAACCACTAATCTGTTTCTTATCTCTGTATGTTTGTGTTTTTCTAGAATATTCTATGAATAGATCAGTATGTAATCTTTTCAGGCTGGTTTATTCAAGTTAACAATATGCATTTGTGATTCACTGATATCTTACATGGCTTGATAGCTCATTTCTTTTTATTGATAAATAATATTTTTTGGACAACTGGGTCACAGTTTGTTTATTTATTTACCTAATCAAGAAGATCTTTAGGGCTTCCCTGGTGGTTCATACTAAAGAATCCACCTGCCAATGTAGGAGACACTGGCTCATAGTCTGAGAATATCCCACATGCCACAGAGGAACCAAGTCAATGAGGCACAACTAATGAGCCTGTGCTCTAGAGCCAGGACCCACAACTGCTGAGCCCACAGGCAACAACCACTGAGCCCATGTGCAGCAGCTCTAAAGCCCATGGTCCCTAGAGCCTGTGCTCTGCAATAGGAGAAGTCACTGCAATGAGAAGCCTGCTCACTGCAACCAGGGAGTAGACCCCACTCACTGCAATTAGAGAAAAGCCCACATAGCAACACAGACCCAGCACCGCCCAAACTAACTAAATAAATGATGTGTATATGAGATCTTGAGTGGTCCTAATTTTTGGCAATTACTAATAAAGCTGGGCTGGAAGAAGCACAAGCTGGAGTCAAGATTGCTGGGAGAAATATCAATAAGCTCAGATATGAAGATGACACCACCCTTATGGCAGAAAGTGAAGAAGAACTAAAGAGCCACTTGATGAAAGTGAAAGAGGAGAGTGAAAAAGTTGGCTTAAAGCTGAACATTCAGAAAACTAGGATCATGGCATCTAGTCCCATCACTTCATGGGAAATAGATGGGGAAACAGTGGAAACGGTGTCAGACTTTATTTTGGGGGGCTCCAAAATCACTGCAGATAGTGATTGCAGGAATGAAAGTAAAAGACGCTTACTCCTTGGAAGAAAAGTTATGACCAACCTAGATAGCATATTCAAAAGCAGAGACATTACTTTGCCAACAAAGGTCTGTCTAGTCAAGGCTATGGTTTTTGCAGTGGTCATGTATGGATGTGAGAGTTGGACTGTGAAGAAAGCTGAGCGCCAAAGAATTGATGCTTTTGAACTGTGGTGTTGGAGAAGACTCTTGAGAGTCCCTTGGATGCAAGGAGATCCAACCAGTCCATTCTAAAGGAGATCAGTCCTGGGAGTTCATTGGAAGGACTGATGCTAAAGCTGAAACTCCGGTACTTTGGCCACCTCGTGCGAAGAGTTGACTCATTGGAAAAGACTCTGATGCTGGGATGGATTGGGGGCAGGAGGAGAAGGGGACAACAGAGGATGAGATGGCTGCATGGCATCACCGAGTTGATGGACATGAGTTTTAATGAACTCTGGGAGTTGGTGATGGACAGGGAGGCCTGGCATGCTGTGATTCATGGGGTGGCAAAGAGTCGGACAGGACTGAGCAGCTGAACTGAACTGAATAAAGCTACTATACACATTTCCAGGCAGGCTTTTGTGTAAACATACATTTTAAAATGAGTTGTGTAAATACCAACTGGCACAATTGCTGGATAATATTGTAAAAGTATGCTTAATTTTCTGAGAAACTTCTCAGCTCTCTTCCAAAGTGACTGTACCATTTGTATTCCTAACTGCAATGCATTCCTGAACCTCACCAGCAATTAATATCAGGGCTTTTTTTTTTTTTTTCTGTTTTATTCTTTCTGGTAGCTGGGTAGTGATATCTCCATACATTTTAAATCTATGCTTGGTTTGTATTTATATGAGAGCCATAATTTTAACTTTCTGAAAAGTATTTTCAATTTTATTTCTAGTCTCTCTTTGTTATATAAACTCAACTTTTACTAATGCTGTGGTAAATAGTCACAATATGCAATTATATGATCTTCTAAGAACAATATGAGTATGTATCTATTTGTGTGTGTATTGATATAAAGCTGTTATTTATCATATTTAGCCAATTCAAATAGCAGATAAATGGATTTAATTAAAAATCAGCAAGGTGATTTGATTTTGCTTTATTTTTCTCTGACATCTACCAATTAGAAGGGGAGACAATAGAGATTAATTAATTCACTAAACCTTTGATATTGATTTATTTTCCTCCAAGGCCTCAGGAGAGTATATCCTGTATGAAATTACTGAGGTTAATGTGAAAAGTTGCTGCTAAATCTGAGATTACTTGACAGCCACAGAATAAGGAGAAAACTCTGTGTGCTGTGTGCTTTGTGCAGAGATAAGCTCAGTTATTTTCATATCCCTTTCATTTCAGTTGCTATTTAGGACTTACATAATTTGATAACACTGTTGAGGGCTTATAGATTAACCTGAAATTCATAGAGTTCAATTTATGGTTAAAAATTTCAAGATATTATAGGCTTACTAAAAACAGTTTTCAGGTTGAAAATTAAAGAATTAACAATCAGTAGGGTTTTAAATGGAGAGTGATTAGAGAACAAATGTTATTGGGGAAAAAAGGGACAAGTCAATATGAGATTTGGGAGACACTCTCACTCCTTTGATTAAAATTTCACCATTCTCATATGAGCTCCAGCATTAAGGTATAATCAAATAATTCTACAGTTCTCTTCACCAAAAATTTCTGGAATTTATATAAGGAAGCAAGCACAGCTTACACATTGCATTTATTATAAAAATACTTTTTTAAGTTAACCAATTCTTTAGGAATTAGCCCAACATTTTACTAGAAAAGAGGTGAAGATTATTATAATAGAGTCACTCAGTACGGGGCCAATCTGGCCAATATGTCCCATCATTACCAGCAAAGGGTAGCTTTATTTTTCTCACTATTAAGTTTTCTCAATTCCTAGGAGGTCTCCATATCCTTTTTCTCCTGATTGATGAGATGATTGAATGCAGATATAGATAATAACCTGCTTAGTATTCATTTAATTTTAAACACCTTAATAACAATAGCATAATTGTTATTCAGTTGCTAAATGATGTCTGACTCTTTGCAACCCCATGAACTGCAGCACATGAGGCTCCCCTCTATCTCCTGGAGTTTGTTCAAAATCATGTCCATTGAACTGGTGATACCATTCAGTCTCTGTTGAGCCCTTCTCCTCCTACCCTCAATCTTTCCCAGCATCAGAGACTTTACCAATGAGTCAGCTTTTCACATCAGGTGGCCAAGTATTGGAGTTTCAGCTTCAGCATCAGTCCTTTCAATGAGTATTCAGGGTGGATTTCCTTTAGGATTGACTGGTTTGGTCTCCTTGCAGTCCAGGGAACTCCCAAAATCTTCTCCAGGACCACAATTCAAAATCATTAACTCTTCCACACTTTGCCTTCTTCACAGTCCCACATGCATACATGACTCCCAGTAAAACCATACCTTTGACTATAGACTATACAGACATTGTCCACAAAGTGATGTCTCTGTTTTTAAATATGCTGTCTAGGTTTGTCATAGCTTTTCTTCCAAGAAGCAAACATTTTTTAATTTCATGGCTGTGGCCACAGTCTGCGGTGATTTTGGAGCCCAAGAAAATAAAATCTGTCACTGTCTCCAATTTTTCCCCTTATATTTGCCATGATGTGATGGTATCAGATGCCATGATTAGTTATTTGAATGTTAAGTTTTAAGCTTTTTCACTGTCTCCTTTTACTCTCATTAAGAGGCTCTTCAGTTCTTCTTCAGTTTCTGCCATTAGAGTGGTATCATCTGTACATCTGAGCTTGTTGATATTTCTCCAGGCAGTCTTAATTCCAGTTTGTGATTCATCCAGCCCAGCATTTCCTTTGATGTACTCTGCATATAAGTTAAATAAACAGAATGACAATATACAGACTTGATGCACTCCTTTCCCAATTTGGAACCAGTTCATTGTTCCATGTCCAGTACTAACTGCTGATTCTTGACCTACATACAGATTTTTCAGGAGACAAATAAGGTGTTCTGGTATTCCAATCTCTTGAAGAATTTTTCACTGTTTGTTGTGATCCACACAGTCAAAGGCTTTAACATAGTCAATGAAGCTATGAGTGAGTGAGTGAGTGAGTGAACTCGCTCAGTCGTATCCGACTCTTTGGGACCCCATGAACTGTAGCCTACCAGGCTTCTCTGTCCATGGGATTTTCCAGGCAATAGTACTGGAGTGGATTGCCATTTCCTTCTCCAGGGGATTTTTTTTAATGTAACTTCCTTGCTTTTGCTATGACCCAGTGGATGTTGGCAATTTGAACTCTGGTTCCTCTGCCCTTTCTAAATCCAGCTTGTATATCTGGAAGTTCTTGGTTCATGTACTGCTGAAACTTAGCTTGAAGAATTTTGAGCACTACCTCGTTAGCATGTGAAATGAGTGCAATTGTATGGTGAAAGTGAAAAATGAAAGTTGCTCAGTCATATCTGGCTCTTTTTGACCCCAAAGACTATACAGTCCATGTAATTCTCCAGGCCAGAATACTGGAGTGGGTAGCCTTTCCTTTCTCCAGTGAATCTTCCTGACCCAGGAATCAAACTAGGATCTCCTGAATTGCAGGCAGATTCTTTACCAGCTGAGCTACCAGGGAATCCCTTCAATTGTGTGGTAGTTTGAACATTCTCTGGCATTGCCCTTCTTTGGGATTGGAATTGAAACTGACCTTTTCCAGTCCTGTGGCCATTGTTGAGTTTTCCAAATTTGTTGACACATTGAGTGCAGCACTTTAATGGTATCATCTTTTAAAATTTTAAATAGTTCAGCTGGAATTCCATCACCTTCACTAGTTTTATTCATAGTAATGCTTCCTAAGACCCACTTGACCACCATTGTGGTTATCCAGGTCATTAAGACCTTTTTCGTGTAGTTCTTTTGTGTATTCATGGCTATCTCTTCTTAAGCTCTTTTGACTCTGTGAGGTCACTGTCCTTTCTGTCCTCTACTGTGCCTATCTGCATGAAATCTAGTCTTTCCCATTCTATTATTTTCCTCTATTCTTTGCATTATTCCCTTAAGAAGACATATCTCATCTTGCTATTCCCTGGAACTCTGCATTCAGTTGAGTATATCTTTCTCCTTGCCTTTTGCTTTTCTTCTTTTCTCAACTATTTGTAAGGCCTCTTCAGACAACCATTTTGCCTTCTTGCAATTCTTTTTCTTTGTAGTGGTGTTGGTCACTATCTCCTGTACAATGTATATATAAACCTCCACCCATAGTTCTTCAGGCATGCTGTCTACGAGAACTAATCCCTTAAATCTATTCATCACATCCACTGTATAATAATAAGGAATTTAATTTAAGTCATATCTGAATGGCCTAGTGGTTTTCCCTGCTTTCTTCAACTTAAGGCTGAATTTTGCAATAAGTAGTTCATGATCTGAGCCACAGTCAGCTCCCAGGCTTGTTTTTGCTGACTGTATAGAGCTTCTCCATCTTTGGCTGCAAAGAATAAAATCAATCTGATTTCAGTATTGACCGTCTGGTGATGTCCGTGTGTAGAGTGGTCTCTTGTGTTGTTGGAAGAGGGTGGTTGCTCTGACTAGTGTGTTCTCTTGGCAAAACTCTTTAGTCTTTGTCCTGCTTGGTTTTGTACTCCAGGGCCTAACTTGTCTGCTACTCCAGATGCCTCTTCTTTTTGCATTCCAATTCCCTTGTAAGGGACATCTATTTTCAGTGTTTGTTCTAGAATGTCTTGTAGATCTTCATAGAACTGTTCAAATTCAGCTTCTTTGGCATTAGTTGTTAGGACATAGAATTGGATTACTCTGATGTTAAATGATTTCCCTTGGAAAAAATGATAATTCTGTCATTTTTGAGTATATACTGAAGTACTGCATTTTAGCCTCTTCTGTTGACTATGAGGGCTACTCCATTTCTTGTAAGGGATTCTTGCCAACAGTAGTAGATATAATGTCTATCTGAATTAAATTTACCCATTCCCATCTATTTTAGTTGACTGATTCCTTAGGTAGAATAATTATATCTCCTAATTTATACATTCACTATACATTACATCTCTGAAAAGCAGAAACAAATAAAAATAGTGCAACCTATCATATTTGGGCTTTGTTGTCACAGAGACAAGAGTTTAAATTAGGCTCTAATGCTTTTGTTCTTTAGAAAGTTACTTAACTTCTTAGAACTTCATTTTGTCCACTTGTAAAATGGAGATGGTGATATTTACTAATTGAGTTTTAGTGAGAATTAAGTGGAAGGACTAGCACTCTATAATCAACTAAAAAATTAGTCTCCTTATTTCCTCTATTTGGTGATTAATAAGCAATACTCAAGTACTTTGTTGTTGCTTATCTAATACCTTCTTTTTCTAAAGAAAAGAGCAGAATTAGGAAATTATGTTTAAAAATTGATTTTCTTATCCCCTCCCACCACCAAAAAACATAGACTGATCTGTCTTCATAGCACATTCGATCACATCTTTAAAGGTAAGAGCATTCCAGTGTTGCTATCTCTTTCATAGTGGTCAGATTAGACACAAAAAAGGAAGTCAACTTAAAAATTCTTTTTTAAAGTTAGCATTGCATTGCTACCAAAACAGGACAAAGGCTGCACATACAGACAGAAATTATGGATTTAATCTTACTATAAATATTGATTTACAAATTTCAAACAGAATTTTAGCAAATAGAATTCAGTAGCCCCCCACCCCCAAAAAAAGACAAAAACCTAATACATCATAACCAATTGTTTTTTTATAACAGAAATACAGTATTGGGTCAATGTTAGGAAATATATTAATTTAATATATTCTATTGATCTATGTATTGAAATGAATAACATGATCATATGTTTACATGATAAAAATGCATTTAAAAAATTTTAAATGTCTCAGTAAGATTGGAATGAATTGCTCCTTCTCAGTGTGATAAATTATATCTCAAACAAAAAGAACCAGTGCTATGCTAAACAGGGACTTACTAATGTTAAAATGTTAGTCACTCAGTCATGTCTGACTCTTTGTGACCCCATGGACTGTAGCCCACCAGGATCCTCTGTCCATGGAATTCTCCAGAAAAGAACACTGGAGTGGGTTGTCATGCCCTTCTCCAGGGGATCTTCCTGACCCATGGATCAAACCCGGGTCTGCTGCACTGCAGGCAAATTCTTACAGTATGAGCCACAAAAGAAACCTTATACTTATACTTAGGAGTAATGTAGAAATGCCACCACTATCCATATAACTTAACATTGTACCAATATATTAATAAAATTATATGAAAGAGAAAGTTAGATGTATAAGGATTTAAAAGAGGGCAAGTTGATCACTATTTGTATACCCAGAAAAGCACAAGAGAATCAACTGGAGATACTTTCAAAAAGGTTGTGGGGTTAAAAAAATATGCAGATATCAGAAGCTTTCTTATGTCAGAACAAAAAAAAAAGCTATTTAAATGATAGAAGAAAATAAATCATTGTTGATAATGATAGAATGCTTAGGAATAAATGAAATAAATCTGCAAAACACAAATGAGAGACACCTGGAAACAGTTCTTTTATAACTTAAATGCTGTGCTAATTAAATAACACTGTATCCTAAGGATTCTAAAGTTTACATGTAAAAACAAAAAAGAAATATTAGGAAACCGACCTCAGGGAAGAAGGAAGAAGACTACCGAGGAAAAATTAGTCTTCAAACAAACTAGTACATAATTATGCTTTAATTACTAGGATATAGTGTTGGTGTTTGTATACATTGATAGGGCAATAAAGTCTGTGGAATAACTGAGCTGTGGCACTGCTGCTGCTAAGTCCCTTCAGTCGTATCCAACTCTGTGCGACCTCATAGACAGCTGCCCACCAGGCTCCCCTGTGCCTGGGAGTCTCCAGGCAAGAACACTGGAGTGGGTTGCCATTTCCTTCTCCAGTGCATGAAAGTGAAAAGTGAAAGTGAAGTCGCTCAGTCGTGCCCGACTCTTAGCGACCCCATGGCTCCTCCATGCAGCCCACCAGGCTCCTCCATCCGTGGGATTTTCCGGGCAAGAGTATTGGAGTAGGTTGCCATTGCCTTCTCCACTGTGGCACAGACGGCTATAAAAGATAGTGTTGAATCCATGCTTCATACTGAGCTTTTGTATAAACTTTAAATAAAACAAGTATTTAAATATGAAAAATAAGCCATACAAATTTTAGACGACTATCTAGGTGGATTTCTCTATAATTTTAGAGTGAGGATGGCTGTTCTAACTTACTCAGGAGGAAAAACTGATAAATTAAATTACTTAAATAATACAAAGTTTTGCAAATTAAAGGAAAAAAAATATATATATATAGCAAAGTTAAAAGACAACCAACAAATGAGAAAATATTTGCAACTCAAAACACAGGTGAGAAAGGTGTTCTTCAAGAATTTGAGAAGAATAATATTAATAGCTCCCAAAAGAATAAATAAACTAGGAAAAGTACAGATGTCCCTTAAACATGTAAAAGCTGGTAAATCTCACTTATGGTAAAAGAACAGCAAATTAAAACTAAATTTCAGTACCAGATTTAATTTTTCAGATCAATAAAAATGTCAAAATTTGACAATAGCCATTTTGGTGAGGTTATAGGAAAACAGATTCATTTCATATTTCTCAGTTGAGATTACAGATTAGTACAGTAGCTAACAAAGGTAATTTGGCAATGTCTCTCTAAATGATAAATGCTTTATTTTTTGATTGAGCAATCCCACTCCTTGGGGAATTTATTCAATGGATATATCTGCACATGTATCAGATGATATATGCACAAGATTATTCATTTGGTATTGTAATAGCAAAGCATTAGAAACAAACCAAAATTCCATCATAGGAGAATGATTAAATGTACTACGGTACATTGATAAGATGAAATACCATGTCATTTTAGGGAAAAAAAAGATGAAATTCTCTACATATATGAACAGTCCTGCAAAATACAAATTAGAAAAGCAGAATTCAGATGAAAGCATAGGATATTTGTTGATATACAAGAGGAAACTTAGAATATATGTTCATATTTTCTTATATTTGCACAGAAACATTAGAGGGATACATAAAAATTTTTGGCATCTGGAGATGTGCCTGGAGTCCTGAGAATAGATGTAAGACTTATTGTATAGATGAGTTTTGTTTGTTTGTTTTTTAACTTCTTTAAGCCATGTGAATATTTCTTACTCAATTTTTTTTCAGTGAAAGTCTTGGCAATTCTTCTTTCTACCATTAGCTGAGGTCAAATACTTAGGCGTGTATATTGTCCCCTGGATAATACAAAAGTGATCCTACATTCACTGGCTCCTTCACACACATTTTACTTTTGAAAATGAAATTAATTAATAATGTTCTCTGGCTATTCAGACACCAGGAAAAAAGCCTACTTTTGCCTTTTATATTCCCTGCTGAGCTTCTAGCTGAGTGACAGCTAGAATGCTCTGGGTTTGCCTGTTTCAGGTAGAAAACAACAACAGGCATCCAGCACTTATTTTTCAATGTATTTCCTTCTCTACTGAATTTTGAAAAGATCCCTCCAGGTAAACCTGGTCTACTCTCTCTCCGGATTTGACACTGCAGGCTACAGCCATAGAGTCTTGTTTTTGTTTTTAATTGATTGAGGTATATTACTGGGCTCCCTGACCACCATTCATCTTTCTGAGAGGTTGAATCTTTAAATATTAAAAATGAGAGAGAGACACAGACAGAGAATGGGCTTGTGGACATAGTGGAGGAAGGAGAGGGTGGAACAAATTGAGAGAGAGGCAGTGACATTTATACACTGCCACGTGTAAAACAGAGAGCCAGTGGGAAGCTTGTGTATAACACACGGAGCTCAGCCCCATGCTCTGTAACGACCTGGAGGAGTGGGATGGCAGTAGGATGGGAGCGAGGCTCAAGTGGGAGGAGGTATATGTATACTTATTGCTGATTCAGAAGAAACCAACACAACATTGCAAAACCATTATCCTCCAATGAAAAACTTTACAAAAAAATGGACAGAGAATGAACATGTTGCTCATGTTGACAGTGAATTACTTTTTTATTGCTTAACCACACATGGTCACAAAGAAAAAAGTGAAGAACCATATTTCATTATGGTCAATGGGAAATGAGCACTAACCCATGAAGGTTGCTACAAACACTATCAGAAGAAAAAGAATCCACTCAATATGATTTCTTGCCTTCATTTCAAGTTCCTTCTCATTCTACATGAAATATTAAGAATATTTCTTATATTGAGAGATAAAATAAAATGGTTGTGAAACGTCCTTTAAGAGTTTCCTTAAAAGAAAAAAAAAAGGCTTCTCTAAAACAAAATTATTTTGCAATTACTCGTGGAGTGCTTCATAATTCCCATAATTCTTGCTGAAGCTTCAAAAGCAGACACCCAGATATATAGTAAATACATAATAAAATATGTACCTGTTACAATATTTCTGTTAATTAACACTTCAGTTAATACAAGGAAAATGTGGTATAGGGTACGATAAAATAAGAATCATGAATAAGAGTCACTTCGTTTCCTTGTACGGAGAAGGCAATGGCACCCCACTCCAGCACTCTTGCCTGGAAAATCCCATGGACGGAGGAGCCTGGTGGGCCGCAGTCCATGGGGTCGCTAAGAGTCGGACACGACTGAGCGACGTCACTTTCACTTCTCACTTTCATGCATTGGAGAAGGAAATGGCAACCCTCTCCAGTGTTCTTGCCTGGAGAATCCCAGGGACGGGGGAGCCTCATGGGCTGCCGGCCATGGGGTCGCACAGAGTCGGACACGACTGAAGCGACTTAGCAGCAGCAGCAGCAGCAGCAGCAGTTTCTCTGTATCAGTTAGGGTAAAACAGGAAAGCAGATTACACTGAATAATATCTTGCAGACATTAAAATTGAGACAATTTGAGGGAAACTAGGCCTTTGAGGGAAGTTAAAGGATCAGAGGAAAGTCACTAATACGATCTCTTGAAGCAGGGGCCCTGGGGCACATGGAGGAAGAGGGCACATTGCAGGGAGATCTGGAATTCAGGCATGTCCAGCCCGTGGGGTTAGACTACAAAAGGAACTGGTGGAAAAGTTGGTGGAAAGCCAATTTCCTGTCAGTCTTGTTGCTGTTGGTCAGCAGATCTAGCAATTGGGAAAAAGAGAGGACACAGGACAGGATAGGAAGAGAATAAACCAGGGTTCCCCAGCACCTCTATATCTTCTACCACTGGGAAGAACAAGGATAAATTCAAATCTGCATGCATCTCCATGCCTGTCTCTCACTATCTAGCCTCAAAGAGTAGTGGCTGCTAATTCACTAGACTTCCAAAACCTCACTCAGTTCTCACTTTTGCACCAGCAGTAAACCTCCACCATATGGGGAAGAGGATTCTGAGAACTGCGGTGTCAGCTGGGCCAAGTTAACCCCGAATGATAGCGCCACACAGTACCACTCTATCAACAGGCACTGAGTACTTCCCCGGCAGCAGATACTCATCTTGTGCTCAGGGATGAAAGACACTCTCCATCCTCACCAAATAAGCCATTTATTAAAGGGAAAGAATATGGAAAAAATACTGTAATCAGAGTGAGAAGAGTAACTCTGTTTACACCAATGGCTGGGTAGTTCAACACTATATCCAACCCATTTCTCTCTGGCTCTCTCTTTACCAAAGATGCAAAAATGAATAAGTTTGACAGTCTTTTTTGAAACTAGGAGTAATCATGTGACAAAATTATTGCCAATTGGATCTGATTGGATTTCTAATTGGTGCTTTGGGAAGTCATTGTTTCTTTCTGATGATGGGATTAATCACAGCTGTATCCCCTTTCTAGCTTTGAATGTGGATGTGAAGTCTGGTGCTTTTTAGTGACTATCTTTCAACTCTGATGAAAAGGCCAAGAACATTTCAGAGGTGCTGGCCTTGACATTGCCAACCCCCTAAATGCCAACAGATTTCACATTCTAGATTTCTTAATAAGTAAGAAACAATAAACTCATATTTCTTTAAGCCTTTATACTATGAGTTTCCTGTTACTTGCAGTTAAATGCATCCTATTTCAGTTATAGAAACAGCTATCATAAAGAAAAGATAAAATCAAGAATAGCTTCCCTAAGAAACATACAGCTGAATTGTTTTCTTCATGTACAGGTAGATAAAGGTAGACAATTTTACCCAGGTATATAAATACAATAAAATATATTCATTATATTAAAGCAAAGATACTTTTCACAGTTCTTTTATGCCCTAGAAAGTTCAAGATATATCTCCCAGTTGAAAATTAAAGGAAGTAAACAGAATAGAATGTTTTTAAACCTTCCCTAATAGCACTGAGATTTGAGTAGAGCAATATTCAGTGGATGTTCCATCATTGATACTGCATGAGTGTTTTGAAGAGAAACATTCGGAAATGGAAAATGTTGATGAAAACAATGGACTATTGGCTAAATTGTAAATGAGAGAAAATCAGTTGAGACTGGCTATAGTCAGTATCTTAGAATATATAATATTATGTTGGCATGTGTGCCAGGTGGCACAGTGGTAAAGAATCTGCCTGCCGATGCAGGAGACTTGGGTTCAATCCCAGGGTCAGGAAGATCCCCTAGAGTAGGAAACGGCAACCCTCTCCAGTATTCTTGCCTGGAAAATTCCGTGGACAGAGGAGCCTGGAAAGCTATAGTCCATGAGATCACAAAGAATCAGACACAACTGAGCAACTGAACACCCACGTATGTACTAGCACTTCTTTATGTATCAAAGATAGATGTTATTTTATCACCACACTCATCTGTTAATTCCAGACTTACCCTCAGAAAACTTCTTAACACAGAACACCAGCTAGTCATTGTTTATCAATTAGAACTGATATCTTGGTTGGGGGTGGGGGGTGGATCACTTTCAGTTATAATGTTGAAATATCATGAGATCTAGGAGTTGAAAATAAAAACCTTAGGTTAATCCTTGCATTTCAGGTCAATTTAGAAACAAGACATTGTTGGGATAAAATAAGAGCTTGATAATTAAAAGGCTTTTTGAAATTCAGAACTATCTGAGCTTGAATTCTGAATTTTGGATGCTGGTTAGGAGAACTTATCTCTCAGCTTGTATCCTCTCTAAAAATGGGATAAAATACCTAACTCATAGATATAAGTAATAAATGAGCTAATTTACCTGAAAATATTATCTGTAAACTATCTATGATGATGGTAATAATGTCTTGGTGGTTCAGTCACTAAATCAGGTCTGACTCTTGTGACCCCATGGACTGTAGCCTGACCGTGGGATTCTCCAGGCAAGAATACTGGAGTCGGCTGCCATTTCCTTTTCCAATAATGTCTTAGATCTTTTTGATTGACATCAAGGAGGAAAAAACAATCATGAATATCAAATGGGACTCACATCAAATGGAAATTCTTGAGCCATTTCTAATTAGACTATAAGAATGTATATGAAGGTACTTGAAAGAACCAAAAATCAGAGAAATAACTCAGAACCACAAAACAGAAATACCACATTCTTCAGATTAAATATTTTTAAAAGTCTGTTGTAAGGATAGAGGTACTACATCACTGAAATGAGCCATTATTATGCAGAAAAGGATCAACGTGCCATTCTCAACCCGAAATTTATAACGTTTAAATTTGTAGTTAGGATCATGACCAGCAATCCCTTCTACTTTCATCAAACCTGTTTCATTAAAGGACTGATCCAGATTTTATGAGACTTCAACACATACAATCTATGGGTCTTTCTCTGAAGGAAGGAATGAAAAAAATTAGATTTGAAAAGAATAGTCAAGTAAAATAAGAAAAGAAATCACAAGAGGTAACTATAGACTAAATGATCCAGGCCTCTTTTCTGAGATCTGTATAGGCAACTTGCAAGTAATTCTTAGAGATGCTTTCTGGTTCCTATTTGGCTTTTCATACCTGAAACACTCCCCAACTCTTAGCAACTCCCAACCCTCACAGGTAGAAGACAGAGAGGACACTGAAAATTAAGATTCATGGAGTTCACAGCAAATCCACCTCTGGCTCCACTCTTAAGTCATGTTGAAGTAGCAAAGCAATAGAAAATTCAGTTCTCATTGGATTTGAGTGTTTTTCTTTAAGCACTGGGCATTGGCAACCAAATTTGTAATAGCTTCCTAGTCTAATTATTAGTAACTTAGTTCTCCTAGAGGAGTGGTTTTTCAACACTTGTTAGACATCAAAGTGATCCAGTGTACTGTTGAAAACTTCCAGTGCCTGGGTCTATTCTAAGAGTTCTGATTTAACAGGTCCTAACAAGGGCCTGAGCATCAGTATTTAACCGCTGTCAAGGATATCCTAATGTGCAACTGTTAGGGGAAACACACTGACTGAAACTACCCACCGTGACCAGGCACCATAGTAAACCATCTGGGTGAGTTATTTTACAACAGGAGGGACATAGAACTACTAAGCCCCCACCAACCAGATGAGTTCAGGAAAGGTCAAAAGGAGATGCCACGTGTCCTTCCATCTCCCAGAATCCTTCTTGTTGGCATCCATCTTGTCTGAGCAATGGATGCACCATCGGGAAGAAACCTGAGTCAGAGTGATTGGCCTGAGAAACCCAGAAACTAATCCTATCACTTAAAACCCGAGACTGCAAGCCAAAAGGCAGAGCCATTCTCCTGGGTTCCCTTACCCTCCTGCTCTCCACCCAGATGCCCCTTCCCAATAAAGTCTCTGATTTGTCAGCACAGATGTCTCCTCCTATAATTCATTTCTGAGTGTCAGATAAGAACCCCCTTTTGGGTCCTGTAAGGAGTCCCCCTCTCTGCAAAAAAAAAAAAAAAAAAAAAATCAGGGTTAAGATCCACTGACCTAGAGAGTTGAAAGATTCTAAAATATTTATCATATTTGTCTAATGAAGTCTGTATTATAACTGGTGGTTGAAAATTAAACAGCATATTATCTCTTAATTTCAGATCGCTAAAAGGGTTAATCTATACAGAGACTAAGTGCCCACTTAAGGGTGCACCAAGCAGAGAACAGAGGGGCAGAAAAGAAATTTAGAAACTTCCTGTTTTCTTTTGCCCTAGAAAACAGGAATCAGACAAATCAGAAAGAACATGATACGTGTTGATACATTTTTATCAACTGTAATAACAAACCAAAAAAGGAAAAATTTAAAATACATGAAAATGAAAAGCTCAACAAGGTAATGGGACATGAGTAGATGTTAAATATTCCTGGATGACTCAAAATTGCTAGTTGTAGCATATCTGTAGGTGGGGACTTTTTTTTCAGACATCAGATTAAAGAATCTGACAGTGTGACAGGTTATAACATGATAAGTTCTGTCATTTTGATTCCTTTATTCATTCTCTATCAGTTTTATTAAATAGCAAACATGAATTTTCCTGGACACTATTGTAACAATTATCATTCAGCCATTCAGTCTATCAAGAGGAGGACAGGATGGCAAAATAAATAAATAAAATGAAACTGTAGTTTGATATAAGGTGAAAAAAAAATCATTTGCCCCAGTTTAAAAAAAATAGAGTCAGTTTGGGAAAGAATAGAAAAAAAATCTATTTTTGATATTCAATGTGATTCCATTTAGCTCCAGAGTTGGCAAAGACTGAAAGAGAAAAATGGTATCTGTATAGATCAAAATAAGTACAGTCAAGAAAATGACCCAATTTAGTTGTTTTCAAATTTTCTTTTTGATTTGGAATCCTTTATTTCAACAAAAATCTTGGTCAAAAGCTCAATATGGAAAATGAAAATAGCAGAGTTGACCTTGGTGAGAAGAAACTGGGAAAAGTTGAAATAAGACCCTTGATAGGTTGGGTGAAAATGTCTCATGACTTTTAAACATTTATCAACCCTTGTTCCACATCCTCAGAACTATGACAAAGATGTGGAAAACAGTTTAAAAGCCACTAATCAAGGGAATTCAGATTCTTCTGCTAACAAAAGAGACATTTTCTTTTTTTAAGAGAAGATTAACTTTTCCACTGATAACAGTAGATATAAGCAAATAGTGTTTTGCTTTGTTTTTTATCCTACTAATATGTAAATACTTTTGCTGTAGAGGAATCCATTAAACTGTGGAACTGAATTCATGACACATTTACTGACCACCTTTATATGTTAAGAATTCTACTAAAAGCCAAGGTATAAAGGACTAAATAAAATTAAGGAGTAGGTAGAAAGGGAAAAGAGAAAGATCCTTTAGTCAATTTTATTTATTAACTATTATTTGAGCACATATAGTGTACCAGACAGTGTTCTAAATGCTAAAAATACATAAATGTCCCCACCAGCAAATAAGCAAAACTGCAAAGAACTTATGTTCCTCACAGGAAGACAGAATGTAAATAAACATTAGGAGTGAATGGGAAGATGACATCTATGAAGTAAGAAAGTTTGGGAATGCTGGAGGTATAGTTACCATTTCAAATAGGGAGATCACTTAGGTCTTATTGAGAAAGTACATTTGAGAAAGACTTGAAGTAGAAAAGGAGTATATCATGAGGATATCTGAGAACACCATTCCAAGCACAGGGAAGAATCAGTAGAGAGGCCCTGATCTGAGAGAGAGTTTTGTTGGAGGAATAGTGTGGTAGCTAGCTGGATTTAAGAGAAAGATTAGTAGAACCTGGGGTCAGAGAGGTAAAGAGATATGGATGGAGCATGGCAGAGCACGCACACACACACACACACTTCCCACAGACAATTGTGTAAGTATCACTTTGAGTGAAAAGGTGATCTAACCAAAGGATTTGAGCAGAGGAGTAATATGCTTTGACTTTCATACTAAAAAGGATTATTCTAATTCCTACACTGAGATTAGGTCAGATTTGGGGAGAAAGGCAGGAATAGTAGAATCCAGAAGACATCCAGTAGAATCCATTTAGACAGATGTTTACAATAGCATAAGTGTGAAAATGAAGTGGTTTCGATTAGGGGGATGAAGAGATTTGCAAGTATTTTCAGATTTTTTCAGATGGAGATAAAGGGGCTTCCCGGTGACAAAGAATCCACCTGCCAATGCAGCATCTATGCCTTGGTCAGGGAGAGCCCCTGGAGTAGGAAATGGCAATCTTGCTTGGAAAATACCATGGACAGAAGAGTCTTGCAGGCTACAGTCCATGAGGCCACAAGCATCAGACACAACTTAGTGACTGAGCACAAGCACCCACACACAAGATGAAGATAATAGAATCTTGTGGTCAAGTGAATGGATGGATGGTATGAAAGAATCAGAGCCAAGGATTACTCCTAGATATTTTAGCAGGGAAATTGGAATAATGCATCTCTCAGTGTTTTTGCTCATGTTACTGCTTCCACTGATGATACTTTCTTTTTAGTTTTGCCATTTAAAAATTCTATCCATCTTTCCATTGATGACTAATGTGTTCCCTGCTAACAGAAACATTTATTATTCCCTCAAAATGAAAGGATTGTCTTTCTTTTTGAATATCCAGAGTCTTTTTTGATGTCTTCTCATGAAAACAAAAAGACACTTGCTCCTTGGAAGAAAAGGTATGACCAATCTAGACAGCATATTAAAAAGCAGAGACATTACTTTGCCAACAAAGGTCTGTCTAGTCAAAGCTGTGGTTTTTCCAGTAGTCATGCATGGATGTGAGAGTTGGACTATAAAGAAAGCTGAACACTGAAGAATTGATGCTTTTGAACTGTGGTGTTGGAGAAGACTCTTGAGAGTCCCTTGGACTGCAAGGAGATCCAACCAGACCATCCTCAAGGAAATCAGTCCTGAATATTCATTGGAAGAACTGATGCTGAAAATGAAACTCCAATACTTTGGCCACCTGATGTGAAGAACTGACTCATTGGAAAAGACCCTGATGTTGGGAAAGATTGAAGGCAAGAAGAAGGGGATGACAGAGGATGAAATGGTTGAATGGCATCACCAACTCAATGGGCATGAGTTTGAGTAAATTCTGGGAGTTGGTGATGGACAGGGAGGCCTGGCATGCTGCAGTCCATGGGGTCACAAAGAGTCGGACACGACAGAACAACTAAACTGAAAATGAAACATGGTACACATCAACACCAGCTTCATGCTGGAGCTATTCGTGATGCTGTCAAGCTTTCTTACTAGACAACCAGTATTTTCAGGAGAACAAATAAAAGTTGATAACGAGATGGTCCCTGATGTATTAGATGAACAATATTAATGCATAAATGACATTTCCAGAATATGTTTGCAAATTAAAATTTGGCCTTTTCTCATTCATCTATATCCATGTTTTATTTATATTGGTGGTTATTTTTTTTTTACCAGTTATAAACAGAATATAATAG
>SJYQ01002637.1:81583-170522 GCA_006410935.1 Redunca redunca | reverse complement strand
ATCAGAAATCTTCCAGCAAACAAAAGCCCAGGTCCAGACGGATTCACAGCTGAATTCTACCAAAAATTTAGAGAAGAGCTAACACCTATCCTACTCAAACTCTTCCAGAAAATTGCAGAGGAAGGTAAACTTCCAAACTCATTCTATGAGGCCACCATCACCCTAATACCAAAACCTGACAAAGATGCCACAAAAAAAGAAAACTACAGGCCAATATCACTGATGAACATAGATGCAAAAATCCTCAACAAAATTCTATCAATCAGAATCCAACAGCACATTAAAAAGATCATACACCATGACCAAGTGGGCTTTATCCCAGGGATGCAAGGATTCTTCAATATCTGCAAATCAATCAGTGTAATTCACCACATTAACAAATTGAAAAATAAAAGCCATATGATTATCTCAATAGATGCAGAGAAGGCCTTTGACAGAATTGATGCTTTTGAACTGTGGTGTTGGAGAAGACTCTTGAGAGTCCCTTGGACTGCAAGGAGATCCAACTAGTCCATCCTCAAGGAAATCAGTCCTGAATATTCATTAGAAGGACTGATGCTGAAGCTGAAACTCCAATACTTTGGCCACCTGATGTGAAAAATTGACTCATTGGAAAAGACTCTGATGCTGGGAAAGATTTAAAGGGGGAGGAGTAGGGGATGACAGAGGATGAAATGGTTGAACGGCATCACCGACTTAATGTACATGAGTTTGCGTAAACTCCAGGAGTTGGTGACGGATAGGGAGGCCTGGCATTCTGCAGTCCATGGGGTCACAAAGAGTCTGATATGACTGAGTGACTTAAATGAACTGTGGAAAACAGTATGGAGGTTCCTTAAAAACTAAAAATGGAACCACCATATGACCCAGCAATTCCTCTTCTGGGCATATATCAGAAAAAAACAAAAAACACTAATTTAATAAGATATATGCACCTCAGTGTTCATACCAGCAGTATTTACAATTTTCAAGATATGGAAACAACTTAAGTGTCCATCAACAGATAAATGAACAAAGAAGATGAGATATATATATGTATATTTGTATATATACATATATATACACACATACAATGAAATACTCTGCAGCTGTAAGAAATAATGAAATTTAGCCATTACAGCAACATGGATAGACTTGGAAGGCATTATGCTAAGTGAAATAAGTCAGACAGAGAAATACTGTGCAGTATCAACTTTTATGTGGAATCTAAAATATATAGCAAACTAGTGAATATAATAAAAAGAAGCAGACTCAGAGATTCAGAGAACAAACTGGTGGCTACCAGTCAAGGAAAGAGGGGTAATATGTACATAGGGGATTAAGAGGTACAAACTATTAGATATAAAATAAGCTACAAGGACATATAGAACATGGTGAATAAAGCCAATGTTTTGTATCTGTGTGGTGGTGGTTTAGTGGACAAGTTATGTCTGACTCTTGGGACCTCATGGACTGTAGCCTGCCAGGCTCCACTGTACATGGGATTTCCCAGGCAAGACCACTGGAATAGGTTGCCATTTCCTTCTCTAGGGGATCTTTCCAGCCCAGGAATCGAACTCATGTCTCCTCATTGCAAGTGGATTCTTTACTGCTAAATCACCAAGAAAGCTACAATATCTATCAGTGGAGCATAACCTTTAAAATTGTGAATCACTAGATTGTACAGCTGTAATATAATATTGCACATCTATATATCAATTAAAAATAAATAAAAGAAGAAAAGCAAAAAATAATAATAATAAGGAAGTTCTATATCATGTATTCCTGAAGGCAGTCCATATACTCTGTCTTAACATGTATTTCAGGTCCACGAACATCAACCATAGAAAACTTCTAACCTTTTCCCCAATGTATCATTTATTCTTATCCTGATCCCACTGAGAAATAATCAGGCTCTTTGTGACAGAATGTTATCCTTTACTGCTTCTACTATATGAAGCAATATAGTAAATATAGGCCATAGAATTGGGAAGACAGGATGGACTCCTACTTTGACAAATACTTGATTGAAACACAGGAAGAAGAGATGTCAGAACAACGTCTTCCAGAGTGTTTCTTTTGATGAATTCCCTTAATAAGTTGATGGTAAATTATCTTCAGCCTAGACATGGAGAATTGTGTGCTCAAGTTCTCCAAATATTTGGGTATAGGGCTTAGCATCTCCATTATTCAGTAACAGTATTGCTTTGGGTTGAATCACTTAAATTCCCTAAGACTCAGGGACTTATGTCTAAAATGAAATGCAATCATGAGGGTTCTGTTACAAATGTCAGAAAACCTTATCTACCCTGGGTTAAGCTGAAAAGAATTTTTTTTCATAAATGAGTAGATGAAAGATGAGCATTGACTTCAGATGAGGCTTGATTCAGGATTCAATCAATATCACCTGGATCCAATTTCATCTCTATTTTTTATAGTTTCACTTCACTTTTTTCTCCCTCCATCTTAAGCAATTTATTCTCTTAAAATACGAAAACCAGCAATTCTCAAGGACATATCCAAGTTTAGATGCAGGAGAAAATAAGAATGTTTCTTTCTGAGAAGTTCCAGAGAAAATGACATTGTCATTTATATTGTTTATGAACTGCCAATAGGCTCAAATTTGTCACATGCTTCAACTCTAGTGTTAATCCATAGGAATTTAATTAACAAAGTGGAGAAAATAATATGGCTACTCAAAAGGAAATTAAGGTTTATTAAACATGAGTAGGGCACTACGTGGCGCTAGTGGGAAAGAACCTGCCTGGCAAGGCAGGAGACATAAAAGACACAGGTACCATCCCTGGGTCAGGAAGATCCCCTGGAGGTGAGCAGGGCAAAGCACTTCAATATTCTTGTCTGGAGAACCCCATGGACAGAGGAACCTGGCAGGTTACAGTACATAGGGTTGCAAAGAGTTGGACATAACTGAATCAACTTAGCATACAAACAGGATTAGAATCAATGGATATTAGGATGAAAACACACCAGAGGGCTATAATATCTCAGACTTCCGTAAAGCTTGTATAAGATAATGTGCTCAGTCACTCAGTTGTGTCCAACCCTTTGTGACTCTACGGACAGTAAACCACCAGGCTCTGCTGTCCATGGAATTTTCCAGGCAAGAATACTGGAGTGGGTTGCCATTGCCTACTCTGTATAAGATAATATGTATAAACTATTCAACACATTGAGAGAGAACTGACTTATTTCAAAATATTGCTACTTTACAAGTGCATGATGCTTAGGTATACTCGAAACTGTATTTAAGTCCTAATCATTCACATCAAAGACAAGAAGATGTGCTAAAATTATGCCACAGTGCTAAACAATTAAGCTATTCATATACAGTGTGAGATGGGAAAAGGTAAAAGATCTTGTGTGACCATGAAGAATGCTATACTTGATTCTTCTTTTTGATACTTCTTTCTTGGAGGATCAAACTCTTGCTCTGACTTCCCTCATGCTGCAGCTGCTGCTAAGTCGCTTCAGTCATGTCCGACTCTGTGTGACCCCATAGATGGCAGCCCACTGGGCTCCCCTGTCCCTGGGATTCTCCAGGCAAGACTACTGGAGTGGGTTGCCATGTCCTTCTCCAATGCATGAAAGCGAAAAGTGAAAGTGAAGACGCTCAGTCATGTCCAACTCTTAGCGACCTCATGGACTGCAGCCCACCAGGCTCCTCCACCCATGGGATTTTCCAGGCAAGAGTACTGGAGTGGGGTGCCTGGAATTACCTACTTGGAGGGTTGCATTCTTCTAACCTATCTTGAAATTCTGTCTTGGCAAATAAGGAGGTGACCAGGGGAAAGAAGTCTGGGTATCCTATTTGACTTGTATTTCTTATTTAAAAATAAATAAATCGATAAATTCCTGTAGTTTCTGTATTCTTTCTTCCAGTTGAATAGAAGACTCTGCAAGGGCTGGTTGCCTAATTTCATCCACAAACATAGCATGTTCACAGGCCTGGCATATCAATTTGGTCCCTTATTTAGACATTTAGATGTTTGGCTTTTGAGACTATAGTCATGATTCAAAAGAGGCTTCCCTGGTGGCTCAGACAGTAAAGAGTCTGCCTGCAATGCAGGAGACCAGGATTTGATCCCTGAGTCAGGAAGATCCCCTGGAGAAGGAAATGGCAACCCACTCTAGTATTCTTGCCTGGAGAATTCCATGGACGAAGGTAGTTTACTGTCCATGAAGTCACAAAGAGTTGGACATGACTAGGCAACCCACACTTTCTTTCATGATTCATAAGTTTCAGATAGCAGATATGCTTTTTTCTGGACATCCAACTACCTAAAAAATAAAATGGCCTTTCCTTTCCACAGACAGATTAGGATTCAAATATCAGTCATGGATATAGAGAATGACTCTTTCTGTCCTTCAGGCTTTATTCAGCTCTCCAGTTATTTTGTGGCCCCAGCAAATAAGGAGGTGCTGGCAGTGTCTGTCTGATGTCAGTTCAGGAAATAAAGCAAAGAGAGGAGTCCAGACACACTGAATCATTTTGTCTGAGAAGATACAGCTGGTCAAGCAGCTTGTTAACTGAACTGAGGTTTTGCTACCATAAAGATCTAAATATTAGTTCAGACTGTCATTACAGAATACTACTGAAGTGTTTAACACAAAGAAAATTAATTTTTATAGTTTTGGTGGTTTCAAGTCCAAGGGTTGATTTATAATGAGACCTCTCTTCTTGACTTTCAGATAGCTGCCTTCTTTCTCTGTCTTCACGTGGTCTTTCCTCTGTGTGCTTGTGGGGAGAGAGAATGATCTCTGGTGCCTCCTCCTCTTCTTTTAAGGCCACCAATCCTGTTGGATAGGGCCCCACCCTTATGATATCATTTAAATTTAATTGCTCCCTTAAAGACCCTATTTTAAAACAGAGTCACATTGTGGGGTTAGAACTTCAGCATAAGAATTTGGGACCAATATAATTCAGTCCTTTACAGAAACCAAGAAACAAATGTGTGAAAATGAAAGTGTTAGTCACTCAACCATGTCCAACTCTTTGTGACTCCATGAACTGTATCCCTACCAGACTCCACTGTCCATGTAATTCTCCAGGCAAGAACACTGGAATGGGTAGCCATTCCCTTCTCCAGGGGATCTTTCCAACCCAGGGATCAAACTCATGTTTCCTGCATTGCAGGTGGATTCTTTACTGTCTGAGCCACCAGGAAAGCCCAACCAAGAAACAAAACTCTGAAGCTATTCAAATCTGTTGTGGTCAGAAATTATCTGTCTTTGTGTGGTAAAATGGGACCACTGATCATAATTTTACAGAAGCAGAAAAAAGTAACTTAAAGTTGTGACTATCTGTGGAATCTGAAAATTTCCCTGGAAAAGAGACTTACAAAATATATATCAATATATTCTTTGCAGCATAATTCTTCATCAGCAGTCCCTACATTCCTTCTTCACCAAGAATCCGAGATTTCTGGAAGCAGTATCAGTGTGGCTATGAGATTCTTTCAACTCTGCTTTCTGTCTGGTACTTCCTAGGTCTGAGGTTCTCATTAAATAAATGCATCTCTCCCATACGTATCCCCCCTCCTTCTTTCACAACACCTGTTCCATAATATTATGGGGTTTTTTTTCCCCTCTTGCTCATTAGAATTGAGCATATTCTAAATTAAGTCTTCACTTCTTGGTTTTAATTGGATAATCACTTTTACTTTTAGATTAGCCAAAGTGTTTACAGACACAATCTGTACGCTTATGCTTAACTTAGGGATGGATATTTACTAGAATGCTGGAAGGGAGTCTTTTCATAGTCTGGCCAGCCTTCTTAATGTGGTATTGGGGGCAGGAAATAGCGGGAAACTAATCCAATGACATGTGGACTAATTATATATATATATATATATATATATATATGTTTATATTCACATATTCACATGTACTTATAATACATTTATAATTAAGTGCATATATATGCTTATAAATGTGATTTTCATTCAATATTTTATGAGTTTCATCATTTTACTAAGTACTCTTCAGAAATATTATTGATACTTGTTAAATATATCATTATATAAGATAGCTTTTTTGCTGTGCTGTGCTTAGTCACTCAGTCATTCCGACTCTTTGTGACTCCATGGACTATAGCCCGCCAGGCTCCTCTGTCCATGGGGATTCTCCAGGCAAGAATACTGGAGTAGGCTGCCATGCCCTCATCCAGGCTTCTTCCCAATCTATGAATTGAAACCAGGTCTCCTGCATTGCAGGTGGCTTCTTTACCATCTGAAACACCAGGGAAGCCCATAAGATAGCTTATAACTAACTGCAAGGCTGGAAGGTAGATTTCTTAGCATAATTTGTGGATGGTATATTATTAGCTAGTGAGCTTAAATGACTTCCTTAAGTTGATTAAATAAGTGATGAAGATAGGATCACCTGAAAGGGAGATGTTGGTCAAAGTGTATAAATTTTTACTTAGAAGGTAAGTTCTGGGTATCTAATGTACAGTATAGTTCCAGTTAATTTTAATAATATTGTGCTGTACACTTGAAGTTTTCTAAGCAAGCAGATATTAAGTGTTCTTATCATCCAAAAATAAAGGTAAGGTATCCATAGTAATGGTATCCATTACCATGTGAGGTAATGGATATGTTAATCGGGGCTTCCTGGGTGGCTTGCTGCTGCTGCTAAGTCGCTTCAGTCGTGTCCGACTCTGTGCGACCCCATAGACATAGACGGCAGCCCACCAGGCTCCCCCATCCCTGGGATTCTCCGGGCGAGAACACTGGAGTGGGTTGCCATTTCCTTCTCCAATGCATGAAAGTGAAAAGTGAAAGGGAAGTCATTCAGTCGTGTCCGACTCTTCGCGACCCCATGGACTGCAGCCCACCAGGCTCCTCTGTCCATGGGATTTTCCAGGCAAGAGTACTGGAGTGGGGTGCTATCGCCTTCTCCGCCTGGGTGGCTTAGAGGTAGAGAATCTGCCTGCATTGCAGGAGATACAGGAGACGCAGGAGACGCTATTTAGATCTCCGTGTTAAGAAGATCCTCTGAGGAGGAAGCCACAGCCCACTCCAGTATCCTTGCATGGAAAATTCCGTGGACAGAAGAGCATGGTGGACTTAAGTCCATAAGGTTGCAAAGAGTTGGACACGACTGAAGTGACTGAGCACACACGTATGTGTGGTACACACACACACACACACACACATATATATATACATATATATGAGGTGAAAGTGAAAGTGAAATCAGTCGTATCCGACTCTTTGCAACCCCGTGGATTGTAACCTACCAGGCTCCTTCCCTCCATGGGATTCTCCAGGCAAGAGTACTGGAATGGGTTGCCATTTCCTTCTCCAGGTGATCTTCCCGACCCAGGGATCGAACTCGGGTCTCCCTCATTCCAGGCAGACGCTTTAACCTCTGAACCACCAGGGAAGCAGTATGTATGAAGTGATGGTATGTTAATTAGCTCAATTGTAATCATTTCACAATGTACACATACATCAAATCATCATATTATATAGTTTTAGAAGTTTTAAATTTTTGTCAATTATACCTCAAGAAATCTGGAAAAACAGAAATAAGGATAATTGTTATTTCATATGGTTGTTGTGAGAAGTAATTGAATTCATTGATATTAATTTTCTGTTGTTGCATAACAAATTAATAAAAATTTAACACGTGAAAACAACTCTTAGTTATTACCTCACAGTCTTTGTAGGTCAGAGGTTTGGCATAAGCTCTGCTCTGTGGGCGTGCAGTGCTCAGCTGTTCAGTCCTGGCTGACTCTTTGCGACCCTTTGAACTATAGCCCCCCAGGCTGCTCTGTCAATGGGAATTTCCCAGCAAGAATATTGGAGTGGGTTGCCATTTCCTCCTCCAGGGGATCTTGCTGACCTAAGGATCGAACCTACATCTCTCTCGTCTCCCGCATTGCAGGTGGATTCTTTAGCACTGAGCCATCGGGAAAGCCCTCTCTGCTCTGCAAGGCTAAAACTAAAGTGTAGGCCAAACTAAGTTATTAACTAGAGGTTCTGGAGAAAAATCTCCTTCCAACCTCATTCTTGCTGCTGATAGAATTCAGTTCCTTGTGGTGTGGTATTGTAGTCCCTCTCCTTAATGGCTATCAGCTAGGGGTTGCACTCAGCTCCTAGAGGTTATTGTTAAGTCTTGATGCATAGTCTCTTCTATCTTTAAACCAGTAATGGCACATCCAATATTTTCCTGCTCCAAATCTGAATTCCTTTAGTTACCAGCCAGAGAAAACTTACTACCTTTAAAGGGCCCATGGAATTTAGTAAGCTTATCCAGAAAATTTCCCTATCTTGAGATCAACTATGCCATATAGCATAATTTAATCCCAATAGTAAAATTCATCAGAATAACAATCCACAGGGTTATATATGCAGACAAAGAGGTGAAAAATCTTGGATACTATCTTAGAATTCTGCAGGTAAAGCATCTAGAAAGTTTACCATTCATAACAAATGTTTGATACTGTTATTTTATAACTAAAATATCAATATAGAACATTCCTCAATATCTATAATTATCAGAATTTAGAATCATTACACAGCAAAACTGAAACCCACCTACATATTTTCATCATTTTGTTAGGAAAAAAATCTGAATGAAGACTAAAACAATTTAGGTGCTGCAAAGTGTAAAATACTGTCTAAAGGCTACTTTATATAACAGAATTCAGAATTCTCAAACATGTGCATCTTCTGCCTTCTTCTGGTGCTTTGAAGCATGGCATGAGAATGTTTTTCTTTCACAAGGGAGGAATTTTTAAAAGTACTGATTTCCTGTTTGAATATCACAGAATCTTTGTTGATCTTAATTTGGGGATGTTTTAGTTCACAACATGCAGCATTCCTGGCCACACTGACATCAGTATTTTAATTAAATATAAGAAGAATATTCAGAGTAATGAATATTCTTCTTATATTTAATTAGATACAGGTGCCACCTAACTACATGATGGATTTACAGCCACTGCTATGGTGTTCATTGTAAGACACGTATGCTGAGTAAGCAAACCAGCAAGAGACGGTTCAATCAACATAGTGGGTCTGCAAGAATGCAGTGAATTTCCGAAGAAGGTGTAGAAAGTAAAATCTTTCCAGAGAAATTCAGAAACTTCCTGTGGTGAAATAAGATTTTAACCTCTCTATTCATAGCTGTCCTTGCAAAACTTTGTCCCTAATACCTTTGTTGGATTTCGGTGGATTTAGATAGCTATTTGCATAACTATCTCAGAATCACTCACGTCTAACAGGTCACTTCTATATATTTCATTGTATTGTGGTCACTGAGTTATGTGACTCATTATCTTTTCTTTTCCCCAATATGATATTGTGTAGAGCTGGCTAAATAACTTCATTGCCTTCATAGTTCCAGCATAAACACCACACAGGAGAGTACCTACTTAATAGTCCTTAAACATGTTAACTCAATGCTCTTAAAGGAGACTTACAATAAAAAGGGCTATTGTTGAGGTAATGTAATCACAGGATGATAATGGGGGAAAAGAACTTTAGAATCTCAAACTCTCATCAGAAATGAGAAAAACAAGTATCAACAATTAGTATGCTATGTCCCAGATCACAGAGCAGATCATCCATGCTATTTTTCTATATTAACTTTCTTAGCTTCCCTAATTCTAGTGGACAGTTTTTGTATTCCTTGTTTATACTCTGGTGCTCTTTCTTTATAAGTTTCTATTCATTTGTATGTATTAGAGTATAAGCAGTTGTGTACATATGGTCCAGATATACATTTCAAATATCAAGTGAGATTGGTGTCATTGGCAGAACTTCGGCCCCCATAACAGTGAGCCCCCTGATGGTAAGTCTATGAATATATTTTATTACATGTCAAAAGGAATTTCCAGATTGCTGATCAGGTAACCCTAAAAGGGGGAGGTTGTACTCTGTTTTCCAGTTGGGTCCAATATAAACAAAGAAGATTTTAAAAATGGAAGAGGGAGGCAGAAAAATCAGCGAGAGAGAGATTAAAGGATAGGAGAACTATAGATCCAAAACGTGGCTGGGACTTCACCCACCACTGCTGCCCTTAAAGGCAAAGGGTCCTGAAGCCAAGGAAGGCAGACAGCTTCCAGAAGATAAGAATGACCCTGAGATGACAGCCAGCAAGGAAACAAAGACTTCAATCATGCAACTGCATAGAGTGAATCCTGCCAACAACGTAAATGATTATGGAAGTAGATTGGGGACCCAGAAAGAAACAGAACCCCGCAGGCATCTTGATCTTGACTTTGTAAGACTTGAAGCAGAAAAATAAGCTGAGCTCACCAGACTCTGACCTATAAAACTGTAGTGCTGTTCAGTTCAGTTCAGTTCAGTTCAGTCACTCAGTCGTGTCTGACTCTTTGCGACCCCACGAATCGCAGCACGCCAGGCCTCCCTGTCTATCACCAACACCCGGAGTTCACTCAGACTCATGCCCATCGAGTCAGTGATGCCATCCAGCCATCTCATCCTCTGTCGTCCCCTTCTCCTCCTGCCCCCAATTAAATGGGTGTAGTTTCATGCTTCTAAATTTGTAATTTGATACTCAGTAACAGAAACCTAGTGCAATTGGCTTTTAATGACTTCTCTAAGGAGGATTGGTGGATAGCTTTTGTATGGGTATCATGGTCCCTCAATACTTAGCCTTTTTTGGTAAGAATCAGTACAACACACAGCTGGTTGTTTAAAAAGCAAGCTTGATGATTTGATCTCTTGGAGATAGACTAATGCAACTGGATACTGGTTTCTGAATTTTCCTCTACTTTCTGAGATCTGCTCATCAAAGTACATTTCTCTCCCAAACAGATGAGGATGAACCCAGTTTCTTTGATTCCATAACACCCCTCCTCTGTTATCAGCACACGTCAACTCCTTTCGATATTGATTCTAACACTTCATTCTGAATCTTGATTAGAAATCTTCTCTTTATTTCTCATAGCAGATCTCAAGCAAAGATTTCATGAGTTTGGGTTTGAATAGCCATATAAATTAAGTATTGAAGTCTTCATTTTTATTTTTTAAGTAGTATTTATCTTCACTGTGATACTTAATAGACTATATTCCAGTATAATTTTAGATTTATGGAAAAATTGACCAGATAGTACAGTTCCATATATTTACTCTGCCTCCATTTCCAACCTCCCTCCCACACTCACACACAGATTCCCTTGGTATTATATTATTATCTTATTACATTAGTTATAGTTAATGAACCAGTACCAACAAATTAAAACCTATAATTTGCATTAAATTTTACTCATGCATTATACAGTTTTATAGATTTTAAAAAATGTATATGTCTACCATTACAGCATCATGCAGAATAGCTTCACCCTAGTGATCTCCTGCACTTCACCTATTCATCCCTCTCCTTCCTCTAATTGAAACTCTTGATAACAATGAATCTTTTTATTTTATCTATGGTAAAAATGCCATATCTCTTTCAAAATGCCATATAGTTGGAATCTTAAAAGATGTACCCCTTGGAGATGGGCATTTTTCACTTAACAATATACACTTAAGGTTCCTCCATGTGTTTTTGTGGCATATTAGTGGATTTCTTATTATCACTGAATAGTATTCCATTGTATGGATATACCACAATCTGTTTATCAATTCACCTGTAGAAGGACATCTTGGTATGCCTCTATCTGGGGGCTATCACAGATAAAGCTAATAACATGCCTGACAATTCCATGGACAGTGGAACCTGGAGGGCTACAGTCCATGGGATTGCAAAGAGTCAGACACAGCTGAGTAGCTGAGCATGTACATCTCTCTCTTGCATCTCCTGCATGGGCAAACAGGTTCTTCACCGCTTGTGCCAACTGGGAAGCCCATGGCTTCCATTTTTATAGTTAATTATTTTTTGACTCCTTCGAAACTTAGGCAGGAAAAAAGAATACTATTTACCATGAGCTGTCTCACAGATTCCAACAAAAACTAAAAGCTCAGAAAGGTTAAGTAACCCATATAAAGTCAAGCAGTTACCAATTAGCACAGCCAAAAATTCCATCTAAATTAGTCAAACACCGAACTCTGTATTCATTGTACATATGATCCTTTTCCAAAGTACTTTCTGCACTTAGTTTCACTGGGTATTTATCATTACTACTGGCATAGAGGGAAGGGAAAGGAATTTTTATATTTAAGTAAACAGGGAAATTGGACTCAATAAAGTTAACCTAGCTTATTTATAGAATAAAGTTCACATTCTGAGAAAGTAGATACAGTGCACAGTGTTTCCTAAATTTCTATGGCCATGGAGATCCTTTAAAGAGTATTTCATGAGACTAGTGTTCCAGAAAACACACTTTCTCAATCATTTCATTTGGAGAAGGCATTTTGAGTTTCCAGATATCTAGAATGTGGTTTAAGAGGTGAGGGATGTAAGCTTCTGATGGGCATTTTCCCTTAGCTCTGTGAAAGGGGACCAGCTCTGACCTGTGAAAAGGGAAAAAATAGTTAAAGGTGGGACAGACTGAGGTCTATACATGAGTTTTAGGTCAGGGACCCAACTTGCATGGGCAAAAAGTATGTTTAACCTTTGCTGAGCACTCCCACTATTTCAGGCACACACTTCCCCCATCTTTTTAGGTCACATAATCTATTACTATTCCCATTCTATAAATCAGAAGGTTGTAGGCATGAACAAGTTAGATAACTTATCTAAGGCCATACTAGCAATAAATGGAAGAACTAGAATTGGAATCCAAGGAGTCTGATTCCAGAGACTAACCTTTTAGTCTTTATAAAGTATAATTTTCACAGAGGATGTCCGGCTTTCTACCAAATATCCAAATCCAATCAGCAGACAACCAGAGATCCCATGCTGGGTACAATTTGGAATCGTTGTAAAATGCCACATGTGAGGAGTTTTGATATAAACACCAAGTCTATGTTTAAACAGAATTAGAGTATATATTTCAGGAATTTTAAAAATTGGCAAAGAATGCTACTTTACCTTCAAGGAGCATCTAAGCTACTCATTAAGAATTTTATCTGAGGATGGTGGGTCAGGGGTGGGGGAGAGGCTCAAGAGGGAGGGCATATATGTATACATATAGCTGATTCATGTGGTTGTAGAGTGGAATCCAACGCAACATTGTAAAGCAAATTGTTGTTGTTATTCAATCGCTAAGTCCTGTCCAACTCTTTGGAATCCCATGGACTACAGCATACCAGGCTTCCCTGTCCTTCACCATCTCCCAGACTTTGCTCAAATTCATGTTCATTGAGTCAATGATGCCATCCAACCATCTTATCCTCTGTTGCCCCTTTACATCAGGTGGCCAAAGTATTGGAGTTGCAGCTTTAGCATCAGTCCTTCCAATGAATATTCAGTGTTGACTTCCTTTCTGATTGACTGATTTGATCTTGCAGTCCCAGTTACTCTCATGAGTCTGTTCTAGCACCATAATTCAAAAGCATCAGTTCTTTGGCACTCAGCCTTCTTTATGGTCCAACTCTCACATCCACACATGACTACTGGAAAAACCATAGCTTTGACTATATGGATCTTTGTTGGCAAAGTAATGTTTCTGCTTTTTAATATGCTGTCTAAGTCTGTTATAACTTTTCTTCCAAGGAGCAAGCATCTTTTAATTTCATAGCTGCAGTCACTGCAGTGATTTTGGAGCCCAAGAAAATAAAATTATCCTCCAAAGGGAAGAATCTTATCTGAGATATTTTTCCTTATTCTTAAAATTCTTCTTGTTTCTGAATTTTTAGAATCTCTCATCTATTTTAGAAAGAATCATTGGGTTTTCATCACCATTCCTGGGATACTCGAGCCTCCTCACCTACAAGAACACTTCAGAGCAGTGTTTCACATAGTGGGCACCACAGAGCCTCCTTCTACAGGACGGGAATAGGCAATATGCAGGTAATGGAGTCAATGATCAAAGCTTCTGAGTTAAACAAAATGAAGGTTATTTCCTTATTGCAGGACTTCTCAGAGCCTTTACTATCCTATCCTGCTATTTCAATCTCTTGAAAGGGAACAGAGAATAAAACCTTTCTCAACAATGCTTGGAAACAAAACTGTTTTTTTGTTTTTGTTTTTTACTTAATGATGTCATTCTGCCAAAAAACAATTTGGAAAATGCTGCTTTATCACAAAATGACCAGTTTTCCTAATGATACCCTATATCTTCATCTCTTTACAAAAGAAACATGAGTTGAAACTCTGTTATAGTGGCTTTTAAAAATGTGCCGTAAGAGCCAGGTTGACCTGATTGCAGACGGTCGTATGTATAAACTATGTCTCTTAGAGAACCATTTTGGACTTAGAAACTTGCTCTGCCTCTAGGGACAGGATGAAGTGAGAGTTGTGTTGCCAGACATGCTGAGAGCAGCAATTTGGGGCTCAGGTTCTGGCACACACCCTCTTTGGAGAAGCTTTTGTAATTGAGAGGTCAGAAGGGAAGGGAAGAAAAGGAAAGGCATCATTTTATAGCCCTGCTAATGTATTCAAGTCCTGCTCTGTGCTGTTTACATTGTACTGTTTGCAATTCTAAGTGAATTGCAAATTTATTTTTAGAAGCTATTGAGCACTTTACAAGGTATTTTACTGCTTGCCAATATCATTGTTCATTTTCTTTAGCATCTAGGAGCTGGGTTTAATAAAACCCAGCATCAACTCGCTTTCAAGTTAATTCATTTAGGTCTATCTGAACTAGGCAAGGGTTTTTGAACCTTGTAAAAATTATTATCCTCTTTCATATAAATAAAAATCATCCAAAGCATATCAAGGGGATTATTAAATAGAAATCTCAGACTGCAGCAAATAAGAGGTAGAAAGGGAATGCATTAGGACTTAGTCTTAAATATCTGTATTTAATACCTTTCAGGCTTAAATAGTCCTAAATACCTTGCAAACAGCTTTATTATCAGTATGTAGTCAACCATAAGCATTTTAGCACCTGTGTCTTGTGATGCTAACAGTCCATGATGTCTGCATTTGTAATTTTACTGAAGCCTTAGACTGAATTGCATATGGAGAGAGACTGGTGTATGGAGACAAGTCGCATAGGTAGTGAATGATGAGTATCTCCCTCCTATGGCTAACCAGCAAGGGGGGTGTGGGAGCTGAATAACGACCCCCATAATAGATCCACAGCATGATTCATGGAACCTGTGAAAGTTACTTTATATGACAAAAGAGACTTTGCAGATGCGATTAAGTTAGGGTCCTGTGATGGGGAGGTCATCCTGGAATATTTGAGGGGACCCAATACAGTCACCTTGGACTGCAAGGAGATCCAGCCAGTCCGTTCTGAAGGAGATCAGCCCTGGGATTTCTTTGGAAGAAATGATGCTAAAATGATGTTAAATGATGCTGAAACTCTAGTACTTTAGCCACCTCATGCGAAGAGTTGACTCATTGGAAAAGACTCTGATGCTGGGAGGGATTGGGGGCAGGCGGAGAAGGGGACGACCGAGGAAGAGATGGCTGGATGGCATCATGGACTCGGTGGACGTGAGTCTGAGTGAACTCCGGGAGTTGGTGATGGACAGGGAGGCCTGGCGTGCTGCGATTCATGGGGTCGCAAAGCGTCGGACACGACTGAGCGACTGAACTGAACTGAATATAGTCACTGCTAGTGCTGTCCCTTTAGTTGTATCCGACACTTTGCGACCCTATGGATTGCAGCCCTCCAGGCTCCTCTGTCCAAGGCATTCTCCAGGCAAGAGTACTGGAATGGGTTGCCACGCCCTCCTCCAGGGGATCTTCCCAATCCAGGGATCAAACTAGCATCTCTTAAGTCTCCCGCATTGGCAAGTGGATTCTTTACCACTAGGGCCACCTGGGAAGCCCAACCTAGTCATAGGGGTTTTCTAAGAGTTAACCAACAATAAATGCAGTGTTTAGCCCAGAGCTTAACCCAGGGAACCTACTCAAATACTGCTTGTCATTGTTAAGAGATTCTACATAGTCTGATTTTGTTGTTAAATGGCTACTGAGAGAGAAAAACATATTCAGTACTGAAAATGCTACTTTCTTGTGATAAGAGGGTTTCTCCAGGAAAACAAGTTATTGTCAATGGCTGCATTCAAAGACCAAAGATCAATACAATGATCCTGCTTCTCAGGAAACAGCTATTTCTTTTCAATCTTAAAACTCCAATCTTGTTCATAGTTCATTGATTTATTCAATTTAAAATGTCTATGGAGGTCTTCTCTGATGGTCTGAATATGTGGTTAAGAATCCATCTGCTAATGCAGGGGACATGGGTTGGGTCCCTGCCCTGGGAAGATCCCACATGCCACCGAGCAACTAAGCTCATGCCACAACTACTAAAGCCCACGTGCCTAGAGGCCATGCTCAGCAACATGAGAAGCCCCTGCAATGAGAAGCCCGCACAACAAAGAGCGGCCCTCACTTGATGCAAGTAGAAAAAGTCCTCCAGCAGCCACGAAGACCCAGCTCACCCCTAAACATAAATACGTAAATAAAATGCGAAATAAACAAATTTAAAAATAAATAAACATTTTAAATAAAATTTTAAAATTATTAAATAATAAATAGAATTTAATATCTATTGAGTACTTGTGATGTTTTGTAAATAGGAAGTACAGGTACTGTGGTGAACAACTGACACATTTCTGGACTATTTTAGTGANTACAGGTACTGTGGTGAACAATTGACATATTTCTGGACTATTTTAGTGAGAGAAGACAATAAATAAGTAAGCAGATGGATAAACCAAGTCAATTCAGAGAGTGGTAAGTACAGAGATAGGAACAAATTAAGTTGCTGTGATGAAGAGGGGCTGTTGTTACTTTAGATGTTCTGACTGGGTGGCCAGACATAGATGGATGAACTGAGATCTGAATAATAAGTACCAGCCCTGGATAGATAAGAGATGGAGCATTCCAGACAGAAAGAAGTACTGTTAGTAATCCAAAGCTCTAAGGTATGGAATGACTGGGGTATGTGTGTGTGAAGCGGTGGGAGAAGGGCAGTATTTCTCAAGCACAGTGAGTGAGAGTGTAAATTATAAAAGGAGCAGGCAGCCACTGGATTATGAGAAGGCCCATAGATCATGTTATAGAGTCTGGATTTTATTTTAAGGACACTGATCATTTTTTGGAAGGTTTTAAATAAGAGAGGGTCCTGAAAGTCCTGATATTAAATATTTTAAGTCATCACTCTGGTTAATATATGGAGCATGGATTGTAAGGGGACAAAAAGAAGTGGAGAGCCCAGGTGGTGTGGCTTTTGAAGTCATCCATGTGAGGGATGATGGTGGCTTGGACAAGATGGTAACACTGGAGCTGGAAATAAATGGAAACTTTGACAATGTGTTTTGGAGGTAGAGTCAAGCATTACTAATGGGTTGGATTTAGAGTGAGGAGAAAGAAGAGAAATAATTTATGGCTCCTAGACATTTGAATTGAGTGATGAGGGAAATATTGTTTTTATTTTCTGGGACTGCAAAAGCACAATTAAAAAAGAATCAGGTTTGGGGGAGGGAAATAGAGTTGTATGTGGTACTTACTAGACATGCAAATGGAATTATTGAGCAGGTCATTGTAAATATTTATGTGCCTCAAGTCTATATGGTTAACACATTTAATTGATAAATAGTAAAATTAGACACCGTGACAGCATATTTCATGGGGAAGCATGTTAAATAATTCTTACCATCATTGGACATTTTTCTTAGGTAGCAATATGCTGATTTTAACAAATAAGAATTTGTTAGTTTTACTAATTATTGTGCACATTTAAGACTATTCTGTTTTTAATTGTGTGTTTGTGGTGTTGGTGGTATTTTCCAAGATTATTTTCAGTCTTGCAAAAAAAACAATCTGAAAACAAAGGCAGAGAGGATATTAGTTAATTCCTGCTGCCCTCTAGTGGCACTTTCAAAAATTTAAAAGCGAAGTTTCGTTTAAGAAGAACTTGAGAGCAGCTGGATCTTGCCTCACTTTACAGATAAGGAGGTAAGACTCAGAAAGGGAAGTGACTTGTCTGAAGTTTCACAGCTACACACTTGGACTCTGTTACTGAGATCTCAGTTCAGGATGTTTTGCATTATAGAGCTTCTCTCACCAGAGGCTCTCATCATAGATCCTCCTTTTCTAGCTTTTTGAGATTTTTTTTTTCCTATTCTCTTGCTCTGAAAAGATCTATTTCTGAACTCTGGCTTCATGTTGATAGCCTTAGGTACTGGGGAGTAGAGATTCTTAGAGCTTATCACTAAGCAGATTTCAATCGATGTTGAATCTTTTTTACTATTTACAGCACTGGTTTCTTAAGAGCTAATGAATCAAACTGTCCTTTTATTTTTACCGTAATGATCTCTACACTGATCTCAAGCAAGCTTTATCCAAATGAATTTACCTTCATTTCAAACTTCATTTCAAAATGTGCTCCTTTTTACCATTCATTTATAAATATGAAAGCTATTTTGCAATGGGGCCTTTTCAAAATTTTCATGTTTCCCCAATTCTGAACTAACCCTCTTCCAAAGAAGTAGATTTTATTGATATTATGGGGGAACGCATTAAGAAAATACATACATGAAATTAAGACTTAGGTACTTCGAATCAGTGCAGTAGCATTCAGGCAACATACCTTATTGACCATGTCCTGGTAAATTCTTTGAAGAGGGCAGCTGTGACTGAGGAGGCCTACAAGGTCATACACAGTAAAGAACGCAGAATTTGGAGGCAAAATAATCTTGGATTTGAATTATAACCACTATCTAATAATCATGTGAACCTAAATGAGGTACTTAGCCTGCCTTTGTGCAGGTTTCTCATCCCTATTTAAAAGACAACCACATATGATTACACTAAGACTTTTGAAGCAATTTTAAAAATTCATTGAAGGGTTATATTGTTTTATTTATTTTTGAAAAAACTTTTTAACGTTTTATTTTATATTGGAGTATAATCTAATAGGGCTTAATATTTATTTTCCATCCTCTTCCCTGTCTTCCCTTTTCACATTTTCTCTGTTCTCTTTCCCTTTCCCTCCTTTAGTCTCTTCGACTCTTTTTAACTCTTTTATCTTTTCTGCACCCCTCATCTCCACACTTCTTTCTGTGAAACCTTGTAAGCTCTTCCTGTTATGTTGACAATGTTAATTTAAAATGTCATCAATGTCATCACAGTTTCTCTCATGACTTCCAGACTCATATTTCCTACGGCCAAAGAACAGCTCCACTCTGCTCCAGGCTTGTACACAATTCCCCAGATACTTTCACACACCTCACTCCTGATTGTGTCACACTGTCATGTGAAGGACAGTCAGTAAGTGTAGGGACACAGATGTGTAAAACTTGAGCTTTCAGTCTTGACTCAGCCACTTGATTGCTGGGTAACTCTAAGGAAAACACCAAATCTATTCAAGTCTACTTCTTTTTACAGCAATAATACCCCCTTCATCATTTCATCATGAGGATTAAGTATAACATACTTAGTAGGGGAGATATTCTATCCATTGGGAGTTCATTAAAAAGGATTATCCATAATCCCATACATGGTAGGTGGCTCCAGAGGCTTCTTCTTGTCAACAGGAATTCTAGAAAAGTTTGGCTGCCTGAGTTTTATGTTATATTTGGTTTTGTGATTCTGCTTTCCGGGAATGAGTGAAGATGATGTACTCTCCTCTGTAGTAAAAATGTTAAAAATAAATAAAAATTAGAAGACCACAAATCCTTTACAGTAACTCCCAAAAGGATGTGATGAAAGTGACATCATGTGATTTCAGAACCTAAGCCTCAGGGGGCCTTGCAGCCCCCACCACTGCTCCTCAGGACATGACATGGAGACCACATGCTGCCCAGAAGTCCTGAAGACAGAGGACACTTTGTAAATCTGAATTATGGTGACAGTTGTGCTACAAAATTATGTTATTAGACATCATTGAATTTTATGCACTAGCTTTATGATTTTTAAAATATTTTTCAATAAACCTATTTAAAAAAGAAGCCCTGAATGAATTCCAATCTAGGTACCCCAGCTAAGAGGTCAGTTGAGATTCAACTGACCGCTAGTGGAATGCTGCCAAAGAGTGATTTGAAACCAAATCAGTCAGCTTAAGAATTTTGACTGATGAACATCAATTCAAATAAAATTTATCTTTCTTAATTATTGTAATTTAATAACTCCTACCCTGGAGCATTGTTTAAAAAATATGATTTAGAGGCAGAAAGAAAAATTAGGGTAAAATATGCCAACCCTGGTGACAAAATAAGAGGGAATGAACTAGAGCTTTGGTGCTGAGATGCAGGTAAGGAGATGCATTAGGAGATCATAGTCTATCTGGCAGGGAAACAATGAGATAAGAGATTGGAATTAGAAAGGCAGATTTAGGAAAGGGTCAAGCATGATTCCAAGTGCCTTAATATGAGTTACTAGATTGACATATTGTGAAACAAGATGTGGAATGCATGAAGAAGGATAAATTTGAATTGATATGCATCAGTCCTTGGACAAAATGATGTATGTATAAAGTGATATGATAATGAACAGCTTTAATAGCTAGATCTGGAATGTCTTTTTAGGATGAAATTGCTTTTGGTTAGGAAAATATTTTGACAGGTTCTTGGTAATAAAACTGAGACCTCAGACGATGGAACATAAAGTAACCAAAAAGTAAGCCATACTTTATAAGTGAGGGGCATCTAGTACCCAAATTGGGAGGGAGATTGAGCAAAAGAAAAAAGAGACAGGAAAGGAGAAAAAAGAAACAGTGAAAAAGTGAAAGAATTTTTAAGAAAAGTAACATCTAATGTTTCACTTGTTCTTTTGGTTGATATGAACTGTGTTCCCTATTTCTCCAGGCCCTTCAGTAAAGGCTGTCACATACATGCATGCACTTTGTTCAGTGTTTGTAAATAGATGTATGTAGGGTTGTACAATTCAGGGAAGTAACCTGAGTTCCATACATGATTTAAAGAATTGATAGACTAAGGATAACCAACTATTTATTGGTACTTAAAATAACTCTGATTTTAAAGGTTCTCAAAATTCTTAGTCTGACTGATTTGGCTTGAAACCTCTCTTTGGCAGCATTCCACTAGCAGTCAGTTGAGTCTCAGTCTTAGCTGGGGTACTGGGGAGGCCTGTACCTCTCTCTCGATATAACCTTCCTTCAAGGCTTCTTTTTTTAATAGCTTTATTGAAAATTATTTTAAAAAGCATAAAGTTAGTGCATAAAATTCAATGATGTTTAATAACATAATTTTGTAGCACAACTGTCACCATAATTCAGATTTACAAAGTGTCCTCTGTCTTCAGGGCTTCTGGGTGGCATGTGGTCTCCATGTCGTGTCCTGAGGAGCAGTGGTGGGGGCTGCAAGGCCCCCTGAGGCTTAGGTTCTGAAATCACATGATGTCACTTTTCATTACATCCTTTTGAGAGTTACTGCAAAGGATTTGTGGTCTTCTAATTTTTATTTATTTTTAACATTATTACTATAGAGGAGAGTACATCATCTTCACTCATTCCCAGAAAGCAGAATCACAAAACCAAATATAACATAAAACTTAGGCAGCCAAACTTTTCTAGAATTCCTGATGACAAGAAGCAGCCTCTGGAGCCACCTACCATGTATGGGATTATGGATAATCCTTTTTAATGAACTCCCAATGGATAGAATATCTCCCCTACTAAGTATGTTATACTTAATCCTCATGATGAAATGATGAAGGGGGTATTATTGCTGTAAAAAGAAGTAGACTTGAATAGATTTGGTGTTTTCCTTAGAGTTACCCAGCAATCAAGTGGCTGAGTCAAGACTGAAAGCTCAAGTTTTACACATCTGTGTCCCTACACTTACTGACTGTCCTTCACATGACAGTGTGACACAATCAGGAGTGAGGCGTGTGAAAGTATCTGGGGAATTGTGTACAAGCCTGGAGCAGAGTGGAGCTGTTCTTTGGCAGTAGGAAATATGAGTCTGGAAGTCATGAGAGAAACTGTGATGACATTTTAAATTAACATTGTCAACATAACAGGGAGAGCTTATAAGGTTTCACAGAAAGAAGTGTGGAGATGAGAGGTGCAGAAAAGATAAAAGAGTTAAAAAGAGTCGAAGAGATTAAAGGAGGGAAAGGGAAAGAGAGCAGAGAAAATGAGGGGGGGAAGAGAGGGAAGAGGATGGACAAAAGCAGAAACCTGGGAAATGGTGTGGGACATATGGGGAAATTAACATTTCCAGGATAAGCAGTTGGAAAGTCTTCAGTCTGGGAGTTATCAACTCCCAACTCTTTGTGAAAGTAAGAACACCCAGAAAACATTGTAAAGGAAGACAATGACTGAGTGAGAGGAAAAAATTCCCTTCACAAGGTATGGCAGAGAGGCAATGAAGAAGGAGGAATAAGATGATATTCTTTGTTCTATTTCAGAAGCTTTTTAGAAGAGTGTTAACAGGTCTCTTATTGTATTTAAATTATTGGGTCTCTGTATTTTAGGAAACAACATGGAATTGATGACTATATTTGCACAAAAGTTTATCAATGAAGGATCAAGGATGATGTACATTAAGCATTTTAGGACTTAATCTAGGAGGAATCAAAGAGGATAGGAAAAAGACTGCTATTAGGTGTAATGACAGAAGCAGAAGATATTAAGAAGATGTGGCAAGATTACACAGAAGAACTGTACAAAAAAGATCTTCATGACCTAGTTAATTGTGATGGTGTGATCACTCACCTCGAGCCAGACATCCTGGAATATGAAGTCAAGTGGGCCTTAGGAAGCATCACTACCAACAAAGCTAGTGGAGGTGATGGAATTCCATTTGAGCTATTTCAAATCTTAAAATATGCTACTGTGAGTGTTGCACTCAATATGTCAGCAAATTTGGAAAACTCAGCAGTGGCCACAGGACTAGAAAAGGTCAGTTTTCATTCCAATCTCAAAGAAAGGCAATGCCAAAGAATGCTCAAACTACCACACAAGTGCACTCATCTCACATGCTAATAAAGTAATGCTCAAAATTCTCCAAGCCAGGCTTCAGCAATACATGAACCATGAACTTCCAAATGTTCAAGCTGGTTTTAGAAAAGGCAGAGGAACCAGAGATCAAATTGCCAACATACGCTGGATCATCAAAAAAGCAAGAGAGTTCCAGAAAAAACATGTATTTCTGCTTTATTGACTATGCCAAAGCCTTTGACTGTGTGGATCACAATAAACTGTGGAAAATTCTGGAAGAGATGGGAATACCAGACCACCTGACCTGCCTTTTGAGAAATCTGTATGCAGATCAGGAAGCAACAGTTAGAACTGGACATGGAACAACAGACTGGTTCCAAATAGGAAAAGGAGTACGTCAAGGCTATATATCGTCACCCTGCTTATTTAACTTATATGCAGATTATATCATGAGAAACTCTGGGCTGAACGAAGCTGAAGCTGGAATCAAGATTGCCGGGAGAAATATCAATAACCTCAGATATGCAGATGACACCACCCTTATGGCAGAAAGTGAAGAAGAACTAAAGAGCCTCTTGATGAAAGTGAAAGAGGAGAGTGAAAAAGTTGGCTTAAAGCTCAACATTCAGAAAACGAAGATTATGGCATCTGGTCCCATCACTTCATGGCAAATAGATGGGGAAACAGTGGAAACAGTGGCTAACTTAATTTTTCTGGGCTCCCAAATCACTGCAGATGGTGATTGCAGCCATGAAATTAAAAGACGCTTATTCCTTGTAAGGAAAGTTATGACCAACCTAGACAGCATATTAAAAAGCAGAGACATTACTTTGCCAACAAAGGTCCATCTAGTCAAAGCTATGGTTTTTCCAGTAGTCATGTATGGATGTGAGAGTTAGACTATAAAGAAAGCTGAGCACTAAAGAATTGATGCTTTTGAACTGTGGTGTTGGAGAAGACTCTTGAGAGTCCCTTGGACTGCAAGGAGATCCAACCAGTCCATGTTAAAGGAGATCAGTCCTGGGTGCTCGTTGGAAGGTCTGATGTTGAAGCTGAAATTCCAATACTTTGGCCACCTCATGCGAAGAGCTGACACATTTGAGAAGACCCTGATTCTGGGAAAGATTGAGGGCAGGAGGAGAAGGGGACGACAGAGGATGAGATGGATGGATGGCATCACCAACTCAATGGACGTGCATTTGGGTAGGCTCCGGGAGTTGGTGAGGGACGGGGAAGCCTGGTGTGCTGAGGTTCATGCGGTCGCAAAGAGTCGGACATGACTGAGTGACTGAACTGAACTGAACTGAACTGAACTGAAGGAGTTTTATCCCCTTCATGGATCACAGCCTCATCGTGGCAAACGGGCTTGGGAAACTCAATGAACCTATGAGCCATGGCTTGCAGTGCTACTTCAGATGGAGGGGTCATAGTAAAGAGTTATGATAAAACGTGGTTCGCTAGAGGATGAAACAGCAAACCATTCCAATATTCTTGCCAGGAGAACCCCATGAACAGTATCAAGAGGCAAAAAGACATGATACTGGAAGATGAGCCTCCCCAGGTTAGAAGGTAAAAGCTGAAATCAAGACTGTTGGGAGTAATATCAACAACCTCTGATATGCAGATGATACCCCTCTAATGGCAGAAAGTGAAGAGAAACTGAAGAGCCTCTCGATGAGGATGAAAGAATAAACTGGCTTAAAGCTCAACATTCAAAAAACTAAGATCATGGCTTCTGGTCCCATTACTTCATGGCAAATAGAAAGGGAAAAAGTGGAAGCAGTGACAGACTTTATTTACTTGGGCTCCAAAATCACTGCAGACAGTGACTGAAGCATGAAATTAAAAGACGCTTGCTCCTTGGAAGAAAAGCTATGACAAAACTAGACAGCATATTAAAGAGCAGAGACGTTAGTTTACTGACAAAGGTTCCTATAATCAAAGCTATGGTTTTTCCAGCAGTCACATACAGATGTGACACTTGGACCATAAGAATGCTGAGCTCCAAAGAATTGATGCTTTTAAATTGTGGTGCTGGAGAAGACTCTTTATATCCCTTGGAGAGCAAGGAGATCAAATCAGTCAATCCTAAAGGAAATCAACCCTGAATATTCATTGGAAGGGCTGATGCTGAAGCTCCAATAGTTTTTCCACCTGATGTGAAGATCTGACTCATTGGAATAGACCCTGATGGGTGAAAGTTTAAAGGCAAAAGGAGAAGCAGGTGGCAGAGGATGAGATGGTAAGATGACATTACCAATTCAATGTACATGAAATTTAAGCAGACTCCAGGTAAGAGTGAGGATAGGGGACCTTGGTGTGCTGCAGTCCATGGGGTGGCAAAGAGTTGGACACAACTTAGCGACTGAAGGACAGCAACAAAAAGGAGTTTCATAGGCTGTTTCTCCACCAGAGCCAAGAGGAAGTAACACTTTTTCTCTTGAAAGAACATTTTTCACATTTACTCTAAAATTTTAATTTGTATGGTAGAGAAAATATTGGTAATTATACCTGAGCTGAGGTTTAGTATTAGAAATTATTACTTGATAAAAGAATTATTATGTAGCATTTTATGGTTTATACCATGCTTTCTAATAGTAAACTTTTCATCTATTTTATTTTTTGGACCCGTAGTCCCTCACCTGTATTCTTCTTGAGAGCAAGAATTGTGTGACCGTTTTAGTGCTAGCCTTTGTATACCCTGAGCCAGATCTTTAGTAAATGTATGCTGAATAAATTAATGAGAACAATGTGCCCAATGTGAAGATTCATATGAACAGCCCATCTTGATTAATTTATGGTGTACCCAGGAAGATCTTGTTTCTAAACTTAAGTAATGGTGCCACCCAACATGCATATGTTGTGAGCAAAACTGACATAAATTTATGTGAATTATAACTGTATTATATAGGGCTTCCCTGGTGGCTCAGACAGTAAAGTGTCTGCCTGCAATGTGGGAGACCCGGGTTTGATCCCTGGGTCAGGAAGATCCCCTGGAGAAGGAAATGGCAGCCTACTCCAGTACTCTCGCCTGGAAAATCCCATGGATGGAGGAGCCTGGTAGGCTACGGTCCATAGGGTTTTGCAAGGAGTCAGACAGGACTGAGCATCTTCACTTTCACTTTCATAACTGTATTAATCCAGGGACCACCCAGGCCCCAGACTTGTTACTGTAAAATTCAAAGAAGTAGTTCAGAGAAGTAGGTAGTTAAGGATTATTTGGTTTTTACTGTCATCATTGATAATCTGTTAAAGGGCTTAATTCCTAGTCCACAGTCACATGTCCTAAAATTCTTCTGTCCCTTAGTATTTATCACGGTATCCCTTAATGCACAGCTCTTTTTCTATCTTCGCTCCATCATCTGTTGTTGCTGCTAGTCACTAAACAACAGTGTCCAACTCTTTGTGATCCCCTGGTCTGTAGCCCAACAGGCTCCTCTGTCCATGGGATTCTGTCAGGATTACTGGAGTAGGTTTCCATTTCCTTCTGCAGCTGATCTTCCTGACCCAGGGATTGAACCCACATCTCCTGAGTTGGAAGACTGATTTTTTATTGCTGTGCTGCCAGTAAAACCATCTTCACTCCACATACCTCCCCTAACTGAAAGTCTCTCTGACACCTGAACAGGTATTTCTTTCTTCTTTTCTCCAGTCCATAAAATACCATGTTCATACATCCTCAAAAGTAATCTGTGGAGGGTAGGTTTGTTATACTTCCATCTTCTGCACTCCACCTACTTTTACCTTTAGTGTTTCTTTTTGTGTGTGTGTGTGTGTGTGTTTACACTCTAATAACCTTTTCTACAATAAATCTTTCTGGTTGATTTCTGGTAAATAAAAAATATAACTTTATGCAGGTAAGCTTAACTCATAAAAGTTATTAACTAGTTTTATGGTGAGATTAAGAAGCAGATCCCTTTCTCTACCTTCACATTCTGCCTTATTCACTCAATTCAACAAACACATTTGGCATCTACTCTATTTCTAAGTGTCTGGGATATCCCAGGGAATAAAATGGAAGGAAATCCTAACCCCAGGGGACCTTTGATCTTGTGGAGGTACAGAGATTATATACCAATTGCATTACCTGGAACACTTAGAAGACAGTATGTGCAATTAACCTATATACTTACTCTCTGCCCATAACAGTTTTACTGTGAATTACAGGTTGCTACATTTCTTAAGCCCACTGGCTTCTTGGGGTTTTGCCCAATGTGAAATAGTAGAAGTTTAGAGGCTGATAGAAGTTCAGTGTTTCTCCATCTATATCTCTCTGCTTTCTGCTACCTAACAGTCCCTTTTCCTACAATCCCAGATATACCTGGGCAGCCTCTGACCTGGTCTTTGTTCACACAGAGAGCCCCAGGTCCTGAGTTCTGCTAATAATTGTTAATCTTCCTAGTCGTGTGTGTGTGTGTGTTCTCAGTTGCTCAGTTATGTATGACTTTTTGCAACCCTGTAGACCGTAGCCTGCAGGCTCCTTTGTCCATGGAATCATCCTAGTCCTGTGGAATGGCTAAAGTCTGGACTGCCTCCCCTTCTTCTTTTCAGGCTTCTCAGCTCTTCCATCAACTTTGTCACCAGTTTCCTTTATTTAAATGTCTTTTTTAAGATTTTAAAGATCTAGAGTGATTCTTTTTTACTTTATATATATTTGATTTATACAAAGACTATGGGCTTAAAAGTAGTGGTTGTTGGATGTGCAGTTTTAAATAGGAATGATCAGGGCAGGATTACTGAGAAATTAGCATTATAAAAATCTTAAAAAGGTAGAGTAGTGAGATGTGTAGCTCTCTGGGGGAAAGAATTCCAGGAAGAAAAAATGACTGCACCAAATTCATAAGCATGCTTGGCAGATACTTATACAATGAGGAGGTCAAGGTGTCCATATGGAGTGAGGAGGCAACCTGCCTAGGAGTTATTAGCATATAAATAGTACCTAAAGTCAAGATGCTAGAGATGATTTCATCCTTGTAGTGAATGTAATGGAGAGCAGAAAGGTCAAAGAATTGAATCCTGAGTCATATCAAAGGTAAAGTGCCTGAAAAAGAAGAGGAACCTACAAAACAGATTGAAAAGAAACAGCTGAGTAGGAAGGAAGAGAACCATGCATCCACAGTATTCTAGAAACTAAACAGAGTTTACAGGAAGAGGGAGTGATAAGTTGTATTGATGCTAATAATGGGTCAAGTAAAATGAGAACTCAGGACACACTGTTGGACTTAGCCTATGGATATAATTGGTGACCTGAGTAAGAACTGTTTGAGTAAGAGGGTGGGAAGAGTTTGAATGGAGTGGATTTGAAAGAATGGAAGGAAAGAGCCTTATGGGCAATGAATATTTTTAGACATTTTGCTGTAAATAGGAATAGAGAAATGGCATGGTAAAGGAGCACTGAAATCAGGATACTTTATTCCTAAGAAAGAAGAAATACCATATGTTTGAATGGTGGTGTAATAAGTCAGGAGAATTGGAAATAATGATGACAAAGAAGAGAGGTGGTACTGCAGCACGCAGCGTCTTCAATCTTCCCTACAGCATGAGGGATCTTTAATTTTGGTGTATGGAATCTAGTTCCCTGACCAGGGATGGAGCCTAGAACACATTGGGAGTGTGGAGTCTTAGCCACTAGACCATCAGGGAAGTCTGAGACGGAGGTGGGGTTTGTGTAAAGTTCTTGAATAGGTAAAAGGATAATACGTAGTTCAGATATGAAGGTGTTGGCATTAAAACAGGAGCATGAATAATCCCTATGTAGTAACAGAAGAGAAGGTCAAGTGTATGGACTCAAATGCTAGCAGGCTTGTAGCAGGGGAAGTTTGTGAAAGCTCTCCTCTGATGGCGTCAACTTTCTAATGAAGTAGAAAGCACAGTGAGAATGGAGTTTGAAGACAGGAATGTGTGAAATAATTCCCTGAGCAAGTAATAAAATAAATGAATACTTTTTTTTTATATCATATATATGTGGAATTTAAAAAATACAACAAACTATTCAATAAAACAAAAAAGAAGCAGATTTATAGAGAACAAATGAGTGGTAACCAGTGGGGAGACAGGAGAGGGAGGGGCACTATAGATGTAGAGGATTTATTTATTTAATCTTTTATTTTATTAATTTTTAAAAATATAAGTTTCTTTATTTTAATTGGAGGCTAATTACTTTACAATATTGTATTGTAGAGGATTTAAAGGTACAAACTATTAGGTATAAAATAAGCTTCAAGGATGTATTATCTAACACAGGAAATATAGCCAATATTTTATAACTATTAATGGAGTATAACCTTTAAAAATTGTGAATCAGTATATTGTACACCTGTAACATATAATATACTACAGCAACTCTACTTTGATTTAAAAAATTTAAAAAGTGAATGAACTAGGGAAATGTAGTGTGATTGATGAGTATCAGAGGCTGTGCTTGACATCTTGGTCATATTTTAATCTGAGTGGTTAAACATATTAAAATACATGAAAACATTTTTCTTCAGTCACATTTAGCTATACTGATGCAGATGTGAGTAGAGAGAAATTACATTTAAGCAAGGTGGTGGTTTTAACATGAAAATAGAATGATTCCAGAGAGAGGGATGAAGAGGTTGACATATAAGTAAAGCTGTGATCATATTAATTGACTATGAAATGGAATCTGGGTTAGGGGTAGGGTTAGACTCTAGATACTAGGAGAGTCAGAAATGGGGACAGTTTAAGTGATCTTTACCAATGCAACTTTGTTTTATGCCTCCCTTGAGATCACCACAATCTTTAAAATATCTTTTGTGTGGACTTTAAAAAATCTTTCTCCTTCTGCATCCCAGGAGACTATAAGAGGAATCTGTCACTTTCAAGAGACTAGACTGTGAAGAAATATGAGTACTCCTTTTAGTTTCCAGAAGCCACGCTGTGATGGGTCAGCCTTCCTGGAATGCTCAGTCATGAGTGTTTTGAAACCAGACAGAGTCTGAAAGAGCACCTTATCAAGGATTTTCAAATATCTGTTAAGAGCAGAGTCTTTTCCCAATCAAATTCCTACCGTGAAATATATAACAATTCTCTTATCTGCTAAGGTGACCTCTAAGGTACTTCCACGGAATACATCTCAAAATCTGAGGATAAACACTTTACTAACATAAGGGTATGATTGCTTATAGCGAATTTTCCAAATAATTCCTCGAACCTACATCTCAGGTTTTCTACTGCTATGGTCTTACCCTTTTAGACTGTACAGACTCCAGTGCCTTTCTTTCTGAAGTTCACCTCTTCCTTTCTTCTTTCTCCCCTGTTTATGCTCTTTTTTTTTTTTTTCTATATGTATAACCAAGACTGCCAAACAGGAAAGGAACAAGTCTCTAATGCCATTTCCCACAGTATTCAGTGGTGAGAAAAAAAAGAATAGACAATGGGAGTTTATGGACTGTCCAGGGGCTGAAGATGAAAGCCTACCAACTAACAAATAACCTTCTTGACATATGACAGCCCACAAGATGGGATTTAGAAAAAAGGAATCATAATCCCTCTCCGCAAGAACACTGGTCCTCACTCTTTCAATTCTGAGTGTTCTGAAAAAGAATTGCCTTCATTTGTTTACTCAAGAGGGCAGACTATATTTAGCAGTTTGATTCCTGCTGTTTCTCTAAAGTCAAGGTTTCCATATGTAGCACCTCTTCCTGCTCAGCACAGTAAAATCAATGAATGTTGCTGACTGGCAAACAGGTTGGTCTGTAACAATTTTAAAAAAAGGAAATAAGTAGCTGTAGGCAGACACATCAAACACAGTAGTTTAGTCTCCATTTCAAAAGCTTCTCACAGGCAGGCAGACAAAGAGAAAGGGTTGGTAATATATAGACCAGAATAATCTCAGTTTATTCTCTGTGTGTGCGTGCTAAGTCGCTTCAGTCACGTCTTTGCCACCCTATGGACTGTAGCCCGCCAGGCTCCTCTGTCCATGGGATTCTCCAGGCAGGAGTGCTGAAGGGGGTTGCCATGCTCTCCTCCAGGGGATCTTCCCAACCCAGGGATCGAGCCTGTGCCTTTTTATGTCTCCTGTATTGGCAGGCGGGTTCTTTACCACTAGCGCCACCTGGAATACATTTCTATATTATATAGACGTATACATATACACTATGTTTATATATACACACACATATCATATATATTTACAACTCTCATGCTGAATCAAATGCAAAATCATCAAAATATAAAAAATACTCAAACTTGAAATAGTTATATTCACAAAACCTCACACATGCATGCTCAATAAAATATACCCTTTCCCCTTACATAATCACATATATATATTATCACCTTTTGGTTGGGGCACAGATATGAGCAGCCAGAAAAGTAATTTTTTTTACACTCCTCCTCTCCCATTCCCCTTTCCTATTCCCAGTGTGAGATAAAATCAGGACAAAGAAGATTTCCAAAGAAGAGAAAATACAAATGCTGGGATGGGGCAGGCATAGGGACCTAGTGTTAGTCACTCAGTCATGTCCGACTCTGTTGCCTCATGGACTGTAGCCCTCCAGGCTCCTCTGTCCATAGGATTCTCCACGCAAGAATACTGGAATGGGGAGCCATTCCCTTCTGCAGAGGATCTTTCTGACCCAGGGATGGAATCTGGGTCTCTTGCTTTGCAGGCAGATTCTTTACTGTCTGAGTCACCAGGGAAGTCTGGAGCAGGTATAAAATCCTTGATTAAACCAAGTGAAGGAAATTCTGTTTTTTTGACCTCAGGCAGGGAGACTTCCTCAGTCACTAACCTGGAGTCAAAATTGATTCTCTTCTAGGAGATCCTGCATATGCATTTAGAGCCTTCGAGATGAGCCAACTTTCAAATATTCATTCTCATATCTGAAATATAACAGAAATTCTTTTTTCTGAAAAAATTATGTAAAAAACTATATATTGAAAAGTATAAACACAACTTTGACACTTTCTAAATAGAAGAATTGGAGGACTAATTATATGTAAATGTTGCTACTGATTACAGATGAGCCTCATTCACTCTATTAAACATCTCTCTAGGACTTCCAATTTCTGTCTGTGCTTAAAAATAATAAAACCACATTCCTTTGGAACCTTCTGAATTAAGACATCGCACTTCAGTGGATCCTCTCCAGGTAGGTCAATGAGGATAGGTTAATCATTCATGACTGAAGGAGTTAGAGTCACTGAATGCCAACTATAGAAAAGAAAATAGAGAAAAACACTGCTTAATATGGATTACAAAGTCTAACACACTCTGATACCTGTCTATACCACAAAACCCACCTCAGCCACTTTAAACTTCACTCGTTTTAAACCAACAAAGCTTTCTTTTTCTGCTTTTCCAATTCATTATTGTCTTTCCTATCTCAAGGTATCTGTGCAAATAATCCTCTTGAAATATACTTTTCCATTCTTTGCTCAGCTAATATTAGTCATCCTTCATATATATAGGTTCAAACATTTCTTCCAAAGTGAAGACCCACATAACCCTGAATTAGGTCCTACAGATTAACCTGTGCTTCTCTTCCATGGTCCTTGGTACACCCACAATCCAACCTGTCATTGTAAAAATAATCTAATATTTACTTGCTTAGTTCAATGCTACCCTAAAAAGAGCCCCCATTTTTTTTTGTCAGTTGAGTTTGGGGATAGGTATAGGCACACAGCGCTAAAAAGGTGAAGATCAAAAGGGAGAAGGAAGAAAAGAGCAAAAGGTAGGTAGTCTGGGTCTTCAGAGAAAATTTTAGGTAAAGTGGAATATGAGGATGGAGCATAGGAAGCCTGAGAGGTGCTGGGAAGTATGAAAACACAGAGTCAAGAAATTTTTAAATGTAAAGTTTATTTTCTTATAATGTTCTGAAAGAAATAGAAGTAAAGATTGGTGCCAATTCAACTACTTTGAACATCACTGTTTCTTTGAGATATCAACTGCTAATTTATTTGGATTTGCTTGGAAATGATACATTTTTTTTCTCCTCTTGTTTTCAAGATTTTCCCTTGTCTTGGACATTCATCATGTTTACTTGATGTGCATTTTATAGGTCTCTTTCTTTATCCTATTGTTAGTCACTAAGTTGTGTCTGACTCTTTGTGACCTATGGATTGTAGCTTCCAGGTTTCTTCTGTCCATGGGATTTCCAAGGCAAGGATACTAGAGTAGATTGTCATTTCCTTCTTCAGGAGATCTTCCCGACCCAAGGATGGAACCTGAGTCTTCTGCTTTGGCAAGGGGGGTTCTTTATCACTGGGCTACCAGGGAAGGCCTTTTCTTTATTCTACTTGGAGTCTATTGAGTCTCTGGGATGGACTGTTTATTTTAAATAATTTAAGAACTTGTCTGTCATATTCTTGAATATTTTTTCTTCTTTTCCTTTCTTTCTCTCTTCTTTTTATTTGTTCATTTATCTTGGCTGCAATGGCAACCCACTCCAGTATTCTTGCCTGGAGAATCCCAGGGATGGGGGAGCCTGGTGGGCTGCCATCTATGGGGTCTCACGGAGTTGGACACGACTGAAGGGACTTAGCAGCAGCAGCAGCAGCATCTTGGCTGCACTCGGTCTTTGTTGCTGCGTGCAGGCTTTCTGTAGTTGCTGTGAGCGAGGGTCACCCCTGTTGCAGTGGGTGGGCTTCTTACTGCAGCAGCTGCTCTTGTTGCAGAGCACAGTTGCAGCACAAGGGCCCTGGAGCACGAGGGCTTCAGTGGTTGTGGCGCAGGCTTTGCTGCTCTGCAGAATCTGGGATCTTCTTGGACCAGGGATCTAACCGTGTCTCCTGCATCGGCAGGTAGACTCCCAAACACTGGACCGTTAGGGAGTCTCTCTCTCCTCTCCTTCTGTTATTTCTATTAAACTTACATTGGTGTAACTAATAGTGCCCTACACTTCTCCGAGGGTTCATTCATTCGTTTTCACTCTCTTTTCCCTCTTTGTTTGGGTTGCATAAACTATCAAGTTTACTAATTCTTTAATTAGTTCAATTCCAATGCTGAGACGCCCTAGTCAGTTTTTATTGGAGTTATTATGATACTTTCCAAGTGCAAAATTTACATTCAGTTCTTTTTTCAAATTTTCATCTCTTCATTGATATTCCTCAGTTGTTATGACAACTGTTATGTTATCCTCATATCTTCATGTTTTTTTTTTTAGTATGATCATTTCACAATGATGCTGTTGTGTTAGTTTCTGTTGTACAATGGAGTGAATCAGCTATATATACATATATACCCTTCTTCTTGGACCACCCTCCCACCCTCTCCCCATTNTTTCTGTTGTACAATGGAGTGAATCAGCTATATATACATATATACCCTTCTTCTTGGACCACCCTCTCACCCTCTCCCCATTCTAGCCATTTAGTTACATGTAAATATTTAGAACGGCTACTTTGAAATCTTCCTTTTGTTAAATTAAACATCAGATAGATAGCCTATAATTCTGCTCCCTGTAGGAGAAAAAATATAAAGATTCAGTTCAGTTCAGTTCAGTCGCTCAGTCATGTCCGACTCTTTGCGACCCCATGAATCGCAGCATGCCAGGCCTCCCTGTCCATCACCAACTCCCGGAGTTCACTCAGATTCATGTCCATTGAGTTGGTGATGCCATCCAGCCATCTCATCCTCTGTCGTCCCCTTCTCCTCCTGCCCCCAATCCCTCCCAGCATCAAAGTCTTTTCCAATGAGTCAACTCTTTGCATGAGGTGGCCAAAGTACTGGAGTTTCAGCTTTAACATCATTCCTTCCAAAGAAATCCCAGGGTTGATCTCCAAGAAGTAAATATTAAATAAGGATTAAAAATAGAATTAATGAAACCAAGAATTGTTTCTTTGAAAAAAATCAACAAAATGGACAAAACTTTAGCTAGTTCAACTAAGAAAAAAGACACAAATAACTAAGTTCAGAAATCAAAGTGAGGAGATTACATTATAGCTGACCTGACAGAAATTGAAAGATTTATAAGAGAGTACTAAAAGCAATTGTGTGTCCACTAATTAGATAACATAGATCAAATGAACACATTTCTAGAAATACAAAAATTATAAAAACTTACTCAGGAATAAACAAAATATCTGAACAGACTTATAACAAACAGGTTGAATTCATAAGCAAAAGCTCCTAATACAGAAGAGTCCAGGACCAGATGACTTGTCTAGTAAATTCTATCAAATATTTTAAAAAGAAGTAACACTAAGTCCTACCCAAATGCTTTCAAAAAATACAAAAAGAGAGACCAATTCTTAACACATTCTATGAAGTAAATATTTGCCTGAAACTAAAGACAAATATACTACACACATATACACATACAAAAAAAAACTATAGACTAATATCCCTTATCAATATAGGCACAAAAATTCTAAAAAAATATTAGCAAACCAAATCAGGAGCACATCAAAATGATTTAACCCAGAAATACAGGGTGGATGATTCAACACAAGAAATTAATCAATTTAATTCACCATATTAATAAAATTAAGGAATATAAAAACACATGATTATCTCAATAACAAACGTAGAAAAAGCCATTTGACAAAGTTCAACATCATTTCATGATAAAAACACTCAGAAAACTAGGGGAATCTCTTAACCTGATATGATATTGTGATACAGTCTAAAAAACATTAATATATACATTTGTTCTTGGTCTCTGCTTCTGGTACACAGCTCCTGAAACCTGTGAAATTTCCTAAATGGTCAGAATCATAAAGATCTCTTTTGTTATGTTAATGAAATGATTTTAGAAAGCACCTAAGGACTAGGGATTCCCTGATGGCTCAGATAGTAAAAAATGCCTATAATGCAGGAGACACTGGTTGGATCCCTGGGTCAGAAAGATCACCTGGAGAAGAGAATGGCTATCCACTCCAGTATTTTTGCTTGGAGAATTCCATGGACAGAGGAGCCTGGTAGGTTACAGTCCATAGGGTCGCAAAGAGTGGGACAGGACTGCACAATTAAAACTTTGACTTTCACTTTTAAAGGTTGACAGTGGGAACTACCAGACCAAGTGATTAGAGGATTAGAATTTACTGTCCTACCCCAAAAACTCTAAGCAGGAAAAAGGGGCTGGAGGTTGACTCAATCACAATGAGTGATGAGAAGCCTCTATAAAAACCCTGAAAGATGGGATTCCCAGAGCTTCCAGGCTGGTGAACATGTGGAGATCAGGAAAAGAGCATGCTCCAAGACGGAACTGGAGCTCTGTGACTTGTTCCTTGTGCCTTGCCCTATGCAGCATTTCCATCTGGCTGTTCCTGGATTAAAAATATAATAACTGGTGATCTAATAAGTAAAATGATTCTCTGAGTTCTGTGAGCCACTCTAACGAATTAATTGAACCCCCAAAGGGAGCCATAAGAACCTCTGATTGTTGATCAGAAGTACAGGTAACAGCCAGGACTTGCCACTGGCATCTGAAGTCCAAGGAGAGGGTCCTTGGAGCTTCCAATTTGTGGCCAGTTCATCAGAAGAACCTGGGCTTGTGACTGATGTCAAAGTGTGTGGGTGGAGGCAGTCTTAGACCGAGTCCTTAACCTGTGGAATCTGATGTTGTCTCGGGGTAGTTAGAATTGAGTTGAAATCTCAGCACCTCGCTGGTTTCTGAGATATGCGGAAGCCACTCTACTCACTCCCCAACCAGCACACACATTGAAGTTGAGAACAGGAACCAAAAAGACTTGATAAAGGGCATTGACCAAAAACCCAAAGCTCTTCTCATACTCAGTGTTGAAAGATGAAAATTTCCCCCTAAAGTTCAGAAAGAAGACAAGGATGCAATTACCATTGCTGTTCGATATTATACTATAAGTCCTAGCCAGAGTACTTAGGCGAGGGGAAAAAGAAAAACACGAGGTACCCAAATTGGAAAGGAAGAAGTAAAGTTATCTCTATTTAGATAAAATGATCCTACATATAGGAAATACTAATGAATCCCAGGTGGCTCAGGCAGGGAAGACTCCATCTGCAATGCATGTAGAAGGGAATAGAAGAAAAAGTTATGAAAAGAGTTATCAGTTGGTCATTGAATTTACTACATAAGCAAGTAAACTATTTCAGTTGATGCTTTGAGCCATATGAGATTATTATTTGGTTTATACACAGATTAAGATAATATAGTGGAAAGGGGACACATAGAAAATATGAGCAACTATTTCTCTCTAGTCTCAGGTATATTCCTAATTGGCACATGTCCTTAGATTTCAGTTTCCTAACTAATAGGATTCTATGATATTTTGAAAAGGAACTTTGTGTGCTGAGAATAAAACACTCATATTTAAACATCTGCCTATGGTACAAAGTTCAATGTATTTACGAAACTCAAGAACATCAAAATAAGTAAAGGTTGTCTCAGCCTTATTTTGAAGGATAGAATGCATACTTATAACCCAATTAGGTATCAAATTTTTGATAACAAAAACAAGAGAAGCCAGTCTAGTTCAGCTATCTGCTGCTAAGTCGCTTCAGTCGTGTCCGACTCTTTGCGACCCCACAGACAGCAGCCCACCAGGCTCCCCTGTCCCTGGGATTCTCCAGGCAAGAACACTGGAGTGGGTTGCCATTTCCTTCTCCAATGCGTGAAAGTGAAAAGTGAAAGTGAAGTCGCTCAGTCGTGTCTGGATTTAGCGACCACATGGACTGCAGCCCACCAGGCTCCTCCGTCCATGGGATTTTCCAGGCAAGAGTACTGGAGTGGGGTGCCATTGCCTTCTCCGAGTTTAGGTATCAGTGTAAAGCAATATTTGGAGAATTTGAATCAGGACTTCAAGTAGATAATATATTAAAAAATAAAAGGAGCTTTGCTATCCCCTAATATGATGAATTTTCATTTAATTAAAAATATTTCTTATTTTCCTTTGGGACTTCCTCTTTGATCTGTAGATTATTTGGAAGAGTATTGTTTAATTTCAAATTATTTGGAGTAATTCAAGATCTTTCTATTACTAATTTCTAATAAATTTATTGTGGTCAGAGAACATACCATGCATGATTTCTATTGTTTTACATGTGTTTTATAGGCAAGAATATGGAATATCTTGGTGAATGTTCTATGTACACTTGAAAAAAATGTGTATGTACTCTTGGTAGCAAAATATTAACTAAATGTTAATTTTATCCATTTGGTTCATGGTGTTCAGCTCCTTTATGTCTTGATTTTCTGCTTACTTGTTCTATTGATTACAGGGTGAGGAGTGTTGAAATTTCCAAAGAACTGGATTTCTCTATTTTCCTTTGTAGTTCTATCAATTTTGCTTCTTAGGTGCACATGTGTTTATTTAATTTTGGTTCTCTGATACACATAAAGGTAGGATTATCATGTCCTCTTACTGAATTGATCCTTTGTCAACATGTGATATTCTCATTCATTCCAAGTAAATTTCTTCAGAAATCTACTGTGAGATTACCATGCCCATTCCTTAGAAGGCACTTTTATTTCAGCTTATTAAGTACCTGAGTGCAGGATTCAGTGATCCATATTTGGACTCCACAGACACTGCGATAGAATAAACTTGTTTTGCTTTACGCCGCTAAGTGTGTGATAATTTGTTATGATCTTGTAGAGCCAGTTTTCCTTGGTTCTATGTTTTCACAGTATATCTTTTCCTTTTTTTTTTTTTTTACAGACATACTTCATTTTATTCTGTTTTCATTCTTACTGTGCTTCACAATATTGTATTTTTTACAAATTGAAGTTTTGTGGCATCATTTTCAGATGATGGTACAGTTACCAATATACTCACCTTTTGAGTGATTTTTATTTCTTCCAATAAATGGGGCTTCCCTTGTGGCTCAGACAGTGAAGAATCTGCCTGCAATGCAGGAGATCTGGGTTTGATCCCTGGTCAGGAAGATCCCCTGGAGAAGGGAATGACTACCCACTTCAGTATTCTTGCCTGGAAAGTTCCATTGACAGGTGGGACGGATGGGCTACAGTCCATGGGGCCTCAAAGAGTCAGACATGACTGAGGACATAAGAATTTCCATTTGGCATCATTTTTCTTTAGATTAAAGACCTTCTACTTGTCATTGGTTAGCCTCCCCAAAAAATCTACTTTATTTTTTAATCAAGAAATATCTTTATTTTGCTTTTATTTCTGAAAGTTATTTATTTTAATTGCATACAGAATTCCAGGTTGGCAATTTCCTTTATCCAGTGCTTTAAGCAGTTTTGTTTTGTTTTCCTGATGAGATGCTAGTTCTCTTTCTATCATGGCTTTCAGCTATATTCTGAAGTGTGGTTTTCTTTGCTTTGACCCAGTTTGAGGCACTGCTACCTGCAGGAATTTGATCTTCCAATATCTGAGCTCTGGTTGCTGTAAACCCTGTCCCTTTCTCCAAGGTGAAGTTGGCCCTGAACCTCCTGACCGGCAAAGAGCCCCAAACATCAGTGATGAGACTCAATAGGAGAACTTCAGCATGTAGAAACTATCCTGCAAAGTAGGAATCCCAAAGACTTTGAATCCAACATAAAGTATTTGAAGTTATCGAGACTGAGGAAACATGCTACCTTGTCAAGAGTACACTAGTGGAGGAGAGGTTTGATTGCCTAGTGGCTCATGGATTTATGATAGAAAAAGAAGCCTAAGCCCAATTCTGAAAGGCCGTGTCCAGTGTGGAGTACTGTCGCCAGCAAGTTTATTACTCGTGAGGACATAGAGGCAGACAGTCTGCATTTGCATGCTAGTATGAACATTAAGATCGCAGTCTTTAGCGTAAGCAACAAATTCCCCTCTGGTTGCATGCTAGGTACTTTGTAGCCCCTACTCTGTGGACCCTGGGAGTCTCTGAGGGTCAAAAGTTTGATGGTCCCCCAGTGCATTCCTGGAACCTAGGAGTCATCCTGTGTACGCTGGTCAGCAAATCCCTGCCTTACTTTACGCACAGAAATTCAAGGAGCTGTGGGAACAGATATTGTCCGTCATGTATGACTTGCTCAAGAAATTTCCCCTTCTCAGTCCCAGCCAGAGAAGCACTTTTGAGTAAATCGTGAAAGATCAATGGATGCATGTGCATTATGAAGATAACGAACTAAAGCCTTATATGAGCCACCCCTGACTCCAAGGACCCCTAGATGGTGCCTGTGCATTACACGTGGGATGAGATCCCATATCGCAGTGGACCAGAAATACAACAAAATGATGGCCACCTCTTTGCTCAGGGGGATAAGGGATCCCAGCTGGAAGGTTATGCCATTCTCCTGAAACCCCGACCTTCAGCTGACCCAAACAATAGCAGAACTCCCTCCTCATTCCACAAAGTAGACCTTAGCATTTCTGCTAACCTCAAGTGGCAGTTTCAGCAAGCCTGCCATTCCCACCTTCGATTTCTACTCTAAGAGTACTCTGAGCAGCAGTGCAGAAAATCAGCAGAGTAAGATTAGGAGTAAGGAAAGACTGAAGGCAGGAGAAGGGGATGACAGAGGACAGGATGGTTGGATGGCATCACTGACTCAATGGGCCTGTTTGAGCAAGTTCTGGGAGATGGTGAAGGTCAGGGAACCCTGCTGTGCTGCAGTCCATGGGGTCACAAAGAGTTGGACACAAGTGAATGACTGAACAACAACAACAGGCAGGAAAGTGCATTTGCAGGAGTCCGAGTTGGTAGCAATCACCCATTGTTGCTATGTGAGTATATTTTACATTATAAAACAGTTGTGTGTGTTCAAAAATAATCCAAATATTTGTCTTACAAGAGTTATTTTCTGATTCCCATGTTAGATGAGATAACTGTTTCTCCTGGTTTAGCCCTAGGCTCTTGCACATTTGAGAGATTAGCCTGCTTCCCTTTGCCATCAGGTTGAAGTGGATCATTGTCAGAAGGGCCTTTCCTGCCTGTTTCATTTACCTTATTCCCCCACCCATTATCCTTTATCACAGCTCCCTCATCATCTATTTTGTCCATGTCCTTATCATGGTGGTTTAGTTGCTAAGTCATGTCTAGCTCTTTGCAACCCCATGGACTGAAGCACGCCAGGTTTCCCTGTCCTTCACTATCTCCTGGAGTTTGCTAAAATTCATGTCCATTGAGTCAGTGATGATATCTAACCATCTCATCCTCTGCCACTCTGCTCTTCTCCTGCCTTCAATCTTTCCCAGCATCAGGGTCTTTACCAATGAGTTATCTCTGCATCAGGTGGCCAAAGTATTGGAGCTTCAGCTTCAGCATCAGTTCTTCCAATGAATATTCAGAATTGATTTCCTTTAGGACTGACTGGTTTGATCTCCTTGCAGTCCAAGGGACTCTCAAGAGCCTTCTCCAGCACCACAATCCAAAAGCAGCAATTCTTTGGCGTTTAGCCTTCTTTATGGTCCGACTCTTTCATCCATACATGACTACTGGAAAAAACCGTAGCTTTATCTATAGGGACCTTTGTCAGCAAAGGGATGTCTTTGCTTTCTTTTGCGCTGTCCAGGTTTGTCATAGCTGGAGGAGGGAATAGCAAACCACTCCAGTATTCTTGCCACAAGAGCCCCATGAACAGGAACAGTATGAAAAGTCCTTATCATGATGATAATTAATTCATTATCATTGAGTTATAATCATCTCCTCTCTGCTGTGCCCTCCGCAAGTCAGATATCACATCTTTTTTTTTGTTTTTTGTTTTTTGTCTTTATTGAATTTGTTACAATATTGCATCCTTTTTTATGTTTTGCTTTTTTGGCCACAAGGCATGTGAGACCCCAGCTCCCTACCCAGGGATCAAACCCTTCATTGAAAGGTGAAATCTTCACCTTTGGACCTCCAGGGAAGTCCCCATTATCACATCTGCTTTGGATAGTACAGTATCTTCTGCCAGAGAACCTAATACATATTCGGTGTTCAAGTAAAACTTGAGGAATCAAAGAATCTGTGAAAGTGCATGAATAAATAAATGAATGGCAGTCATGTAATCTCTGCTGGAGACTAACACGCAGTCCAGGTAATCATATACTCTCTTACTCTCTGTTCTAATAAACAGACCTGCCTGTCTGCACTGCTCCCCATCCCCCCAATACACACACATACAATCCTTGAGTCCTTGCTTTGGACAACAGTGCTTGACTGGCTTCTGTCTTATATTTCCTAGTCTTTCTAGGAACCGACTTCATGTCCCTGAGCAAAGTCGCTCGCTCTGCTTGCGCTTTGCTTCTTATTACTTGTTTTACTGACCCTGCTATGGTCTGCTAAAAGGATGCTTGATAGTGAAAGTAAGGCGGTGATTCACATATGCTAATTGGCACAAATATATGAGTTTATGCATATTATCGCTAGTCAGGGTAGGACTCTATGGAATCAGAATCTCTAGAGCAAAGTACAAGTAATTGATATTTTGTAACAAGTTCCTAGGTGATGATGATGATCAAGTGTTAGGAGCTTCTAGGGTAGAGAAGAGCCCACCAGCTTAGAATCACATGTGAGTTTGGATCTTTGCTCAGAGATGGGTTATTAGCTCCGTGACTTCCATCAGTTAGTTAACCTTAGTTTGTTTCCTGCTCTATAAAATGTAGAGAGGGAAACCTACTGGTTCTTACCCCATCCCTAGTCCATTCAGAAGCAGATCATCTTTTAATACTGATCCCAAATTTTGTAAGGTCCTAGTTCCAATCTTTTTTTTGAAGTAACTTATTATGTATTTATTTTACTTTTGGTTGTGCTGGGTCTTTGTTGCTGTGCCCCAGCTTACTAGTTGCAGTGTAGGCGGGGGGCTACCATTCTTTGTGGTGCGTGGCCTTCTCATTGCAGCGGCTTATTCTGTTGCAGAGCACAAACTCTAGGCTCGTGGGCTCAGTAGTTGCAGCAGGCGGGCTCTAGGGCGCTCAGGCTCAGCCGCTGAAGCACACAGGCTCGGTTTTTGCAGCTCCCAGGCCTCGAGAGCACAGGCTTAGTAGCTGTGGCACACGGGTTGGTTGCTCCCTGGCATGTGGGATCTTTTGGACCGTGAATTGAACCTGGGTCCCCTGCATTGGCAGGCAGATCCTTATTCACATTGCTATCATGGAAATCCCCAGGCCCAACATTTTTAACTTAAGTCAAAAGTTTTCCTAGACCCTAAATTGTAAGATCAATTCATTTTTAAAAGAAAATGTATTTAAATCAGAATATACTAAATAATAATAATACTTAAACAGAAAAGTAGTACAAACATATGATTATCCAAGTAATTTATAATCAATAGATGAAAAAATATTGTTTGTGCACTGTTCTTTTCCTTCCAAAAGACCCCTTACTTGCTGCCACACGGACCCCATCCCTGATTCTTTGTCCAGGTCCACAATCTCCTCTCATGCTCTACTGCCTGTAGGCTGAAGACATGCTGACTTAATCCCACTGGACTCCCAAGGCCTGTAACTAATGTTCCCATGATAGGAGCCAGTAGGAATCTCACTCCTGCTGCTGATATAATCTTTTATCAACCTGCCCTGGAATTCCAAATTAGTTTCTCCTTACAACTGATGTTACAAATAATGAACAAGATTTGAAGGTAGTGCCATAACCCACTTAGATTAAAAATTAGATAGAAATTAATGGCTAGATAAGAATTAATTTAATCTGTTTAAATATGAATTTTCTAGTCCTGAAAGTAGAACTTGATCTGGTTGCTTGCTTAATCCAGGTTTAATGCTGCTTCCTGATAACCTTGACCCACTGGGGATGGTAAAGGCCTATTTCCTTCATCACCACATTGGGTTAAAAACAGCCTCTCTCGCTCCCCCTCATGCATGTGCTTTCACCTGGGGACAGGGATCTGTCTCTATTTTGGTCTGCCAGGAAATCACACCAATCAATCCAGAAGGAAATCAACCCTGAATATTCACTGGAAGGACTGTTGCTGGAGCTGAACCTCCAGGTTTGGCCACCTGATGCAAAGAACTGACTCATTGGGGAAAAAATAACCCTGATGCTGGGAAAGACTGAAGGCAAAAGGAGAGGAGGGCAGCAGAGGATGAGATGGTTAAATTGCATCATGGACTCAATGGACATGAGTTTGAGCAAACTCTTGGTTACAGTGAAGGACTGGGGACCATGGCCTGCTGTAGTCCGTGATGATGTAAAGACTGGGACACAACTTAGCAATTGAACAATAACAAATCTGTCTCTATCACTTACTGAACACAGTTCCCTCCCCATACAAAACTAAAGACTAGCAGTTCAGGCTCCTCTAGTCTCTGGCAGCCACTCTCTTCTGGGTTAAACTTCCCTTTTCAAGCCCAAGTGCTGACATAGTCCTCTACCTTCAGGGATAAGTCTGTTTTTTAGCAATTTTCTAAACACAGACATGGGTGGAGTTTTCTTCAGGACATTCACAGAGGCTGGTGAGGGGTGTGTAAAAAAGAATTGGAAGTGATAAGGCACAAAGTCTTAGCTGACTTGGAGGGCAAATGTGGGAGGGAATAAAAAATAAAATCACTTTTTCATTTTTTCCCCTCTCTCCTCTAGAAAGGAGAATGAGAGATGTTAATTGCACTGTGTATGTTCTTTCCACACTTAATCTTTATCTGTGGTTCTCTCTGGTATTTCATCAAGGGGGAAGGAGTATTAAAATGATCAAAGATCCTGCCGCTGCTGCTGAGTGGCTTCAACTGTGTCTGACTCTGTGTGACCCCATGGACTATAGCCCTCCAGACTCCTCTGTCCGTGGTATTCTCCAGGCAAGAATACTGCAGTGGGTTGCCATTTCCTCCTCCAGGGGATCTTCCTGATCCAGAGATTGAACCTGCTTCTCTTATGTCTCCTGCCTTGGCGGGCAGGTTCCTTACCACTAGCGCCACCTGGAATGTCCCAAAGATCCAGCTAACACGAACTAGTAATCTGTGACGCATATGCCATTAAGGAAAAATATTTTTACTAGATTCATCAGTTTTCAAAATATACTGGGGAAAGTGCTTAGAGGTCTCAACCTCCTCCATAGAGTTTGCTTTAACGTTCAGAGGGGTGAGGGTATGAAGGCAGACAGAATATTTGAAGAGGGTTAAGAGGTACAAGCTTCCAGCTATAAAAGGAATAAGTCACAGGGATGTAATGAGAACACTGGGAATACAGTCAATGATATTATAACAACTTTGCATGGTGACAGATGGTACTGGTTTTATTGTGGTGATTATTTTATAATGTATAAAAATATGGAAGCACTAGGTTGTACATCTGAAACTAATATAATATTGTATGTTAATTATAACTCAATAAAAACAATTATAGGAAAACAGTGTCTGCTGTACTCCCCTTGCAGACAGCCACATTCATATTTTAAAGACTTTTTCTAAATCTTAATACAAAGCATCCTATTCAACATTGTTTAACTCACTGTTTGCCAATTTCATCTATGTCCCCACTCTCCTCAGGAAGTATCTATACGTTATGTGTTAATATTTTGAGTATTGTGATTTGGAAAAGATGTTAGACCTGCCCTTGTTCCCTCCCCACCATTTGTATATGTGTGTTTGGGGCTTTGATAACCCCTCTTCAAAGATGCTCTGGAGACACTGGCAGAGCTAAATTTCTTGGTTCCCATCTCATGTTGAATCTGGGGAAAGATATTGCAATTTGAAAGTAAAAATAGCTCAGGAGATTGTAAATGGTAAAAACAGAGGAAAAGGGAGGCAGAAAATGATAAGAGATGTAGCTAAATATTTATATATACAAAAAATGAAAATATGAGAAACGTTCCTTCTGAAATACATAATTAAGCTCAAGACAGAGTAGGCAGATGGAGTCAGTAATTACAGGTTCCTAATGTATCTCAAATTCTCAGAGAATGAGGCTGTTGCTACTAATTTTGTAGCTTCACAGTTTATAGCTTGTTGCTGTTTATAACAGGCTCTGCTCCATTAACACTTGCTGTTCCAGTTTAGATAGCTTGCTTTTTAAAAATATACCTGACAGAGAAAAGCCATGCCATTTCTGACCTACTTAGACCAGTTCGTCAAGATATGAGGTAGGCATTCTGTGTGTATCATAAAGGTTCATATTACTATCATCCTCATTATGGTTCAGGCAGCTGTGGTGTTGTAGAAGAGACCTGGGATCTGGTATCTCAGTTCATTTCCATAGGTATGTACTGAATGCCTGCTCTGGCTGGGCACCCTTGTGAGCCTTGGTATACATCAGTGAATCAAACAGACTTAGATTGCTGCCCTTGTGAAGCTTTCATTCTAGCAGAAGTTGGGGATACAGAAAAATTAGTATTCAACAAAATGATTAAGTCAATTATAAACTATATGAGACTGTAATAAGAGAGATGACAAAAGAAGAGAGCGCCTTGGGTAAATGGATTTATCAAGAGTAGTCAAAGCAGTGATGCTGGAGAGCATGCCGTGGAGACAAGACTGAAGTGTCGGCTGTGTAGGTGTCTGTGCAAAGGAATAAGGAAACACATGGGATTCTGAATGCTCTTCCAAGGATCTTCCCAACCCAGGGATTGAACCCATGTCTCTTAAGTCTTCTACTTTGGCAGATGGGCTTTCTACCACTAGTGCCACCTCGGAAACCCAGTAAGGGAACAGTCAGAGCAAAAGTTCTGAGACCGGATAATGTTGAATCTGTTAAGGAACAGCAGGATGTGAGCATGGCTGCACTTGCCAAGAGGGTGGGAGAGCTATGTGATATGCAGTCAGGGTAGGGACAGAGAGATATAGACAGCCTTGAAGGCCTTTATCCGATTTTTGACTTTTGCCCTGAAGGGAAAGTGGAATTTGTTTCGAGAATGCAATCAATTGGGCTTCCATTTAAACTGGATCTGATTGTTAAAGAATTAAAACTATCTTCAGCTTATATGGGTTCATATTTTCTTTTCTGTGTATGGTAATAGGAAAAAAAATCAATTTCCAGTGACCTTGCTCTTAAACGAAGGGGGCGAGTAAGGTGTATTACTTTTAACCAATAGAACTCTTTTTAAGAAAAACCTTAGAACATTTTTGATAAAAGGGGTGCCATACCAGGCCCACCACATTTTCCCCACAGCCATACACAGATCTAGTTTTTCTTCCCAGGTGCTGAGTCATCTCAGAGATGACGTCTCAGGTGGTGAGAGGTGACACGAGAACTCCATTACTTGCTCCCATGTGGGCAACGCCTATCCCGTCTCTATTGTCAAGATTATGATTCTACTCTTTTGACCTCATCTCCCCATCCCCTTCAAACTCAACACCAACCAGAGAAAGCCAAATTTGCTTTGGGGCAATCACAGGAGAATCCCCCCCTTATCTAGTTAGCATGATTCCACCTTCTCTATGCCAACAACCTCCAACCAGGCAGACTTGAAGCCTTCTCTCTCTCTCTTTTGCTTTTGTTTTTTCATTATAAAACTTTCCCACTTCTCTATCTGCATCTGGGTCTCTGTCAAGTGCAAGCAATGGTGCCTGATCTTGCTATTGGAAAATTTGACTAGAGAAGCCATTTGCATTTATCAGAATCCACTCCTTCCCCCAACAAACACAGAGGAAAAGATGGAAAAGGGCAGAGAGGAGAGAAGTATCCCAGGAAAAACATAGCAGTTCCACTTCTGCACTTTTTCCCGGTTGTGGATAGAGTGGCAACTCTGGTAGTTGGGGTCGGCAGCCCTCTCCTCTTGTCTCCCAGAAGACTCTTGGTTAGCATTTTAAATATTTATTGGGTTGCACTGGGTCTTAGTTATGGCACACAGGATCTTTTGTTGTGTCATGCAGACTTCAGTGGTTGTGACCATGGGCTTAGCTGTTTCAGGGCATATGAGATCTTATTTCCCCAACTAAAGGTCGAACCCATATGCCCCGCATTGCAAGGAGGATTCCTAACCACTGCAGTACCAGGGAAGTTCCCTGGTAGCCTTATAAAGCTTCAGTTTCTTGGTTAATTTGTAGTCACTTTCTGTGAGGGCCACAGAGGTGCTGGATAACTGTGTTAACTGCACCTGTTGAAAGATCACGGGGGCAGTTTGCTCATCTCCATCTTCCACTGCATGAAGTCCCCTTGGCCCAGTGAGCCGTGCGTGCACAGAGCATGAACTTCTAGTACAGCTTGCACGCTGCTCTTTGCATCCCTTTTGTTGTCTCACTCCTGAGGCTCCCTGAGACTGGTGGTCTTCACAGCCCACCTAAGTGTAGTGAGTGAGACTCAGCCTCTTGAAATTCTTTTTTATCACAACCTCCACTGCCCACTGAGCATCGCCACTAAGTCTTTGCCTTCAGGTTCCTTCAGGATGCTTCAGGCAAGCCTGAAACAGAGGTGTTTGTGTATCAACCCAAAGGAGACTTTTCAGCAGTTCACAATGCCCCCCTGCCAGCCCTGGTTGTTAGGGTGCGGCTGGCGTCCTGTCCTAGGCCAAATTCTGCTGGTCACAACTGTCACATGCTGCCATCCAACATGGACAGTTTCTTTGGACACACTCAAAGGATTTGGTTGAGTCTGGGGCACCACCGCTGTGGCTGGAGTGAACAGAGGTGGCAGGGGGCAGTCATGGAGACGTGCTGGGGGCCGTGCCAGGCTGTGGCACCTCACAATTACTCCCCCCGGGGCACAGGTGACGTGGGGATGTACTGAGGCTCTCTTGAATATCCGGTGCAGGTGGGTGGGCTCAGGACACTGTCAGGGCTGGGAACAAGGAGGTTCCAACCCTTTTACAGTCAGGACTGACTTTGCTGTTCTAGATGGAGGGCTCCCATGCTGCATGGGGCGAGCTGTGTTGTTGCAGTCGTGTCCGACTCTCTGGGACCCTGTGAACAGTAGCTGCTCCTCTATGGGATTCTCCAGGCAAGAATAAAACATTAGTGTAACTGAGGTATCAGCTGAGGTTATTTACCCACTTAGAGTCAGGATAAAATTGGCTCCAGAGCCAACTGTTTTCCCATAGGGAAAATCGAACATTCCATGATTTTTTCACATCCAGAAGAAATATATTTCTCCTTATCTGTTCTGGCTCTGGTTTCTGGCTTCTGCCTCCTGCATCTGTTCCTCTGTTTCTGCTTTGTCATTAACTCCAAAGTCTAAAACAGCATCAATTTCTTGAGCACTTTTCCCACAAATTTATCTCATAAGAGGCAGGCATGTACAGGAAAATTTGACTGGAGATTTGACGGTACATGCTAGGAGCTTCCTGGGACACCCAGTAAATAATTAAATATCAGATTAAGGAGATGTTAAGGATCACTTTGGCCATTTTTGCCAATTTTATCTCTAAATTCTCATTTACCTGTACTCCTATTCTCTCTTCTCCTTCCTATGATTTCCTCTACATCTAAATTCTTATTTCTTGGGGCTAAACTTTTTATTCTCCTTTCACTTTCTTCCTTGTAATATTCTGTATCAGAATATAGAATATTCTTTTAATGGTATAGAATATTATTATTCTTTATTAGAATATAGAATATATAAAGCTTCCAGACACATGTAAAGGCAAAGTTTTAAATCGGGAATCTCAGACATCTAGGGATTCCTCTTTCAGATTTTGTTTACATCAGCCCTAGAAAATTGTATGCAAACAGCTGTATGTATGTGTATCTGTTTCTTTCTGAGACAAGAATTATAGCTTTCACAGGATTCTCAAATGAGTCTGTGCTCCAAAGAATTTAAGAGCTATAGTTTTACAACTTTTCCCCCTTCTTTAACTATGTTTCTTAACTGTAGGAAATCAAAGCATACAATCCTGTAATGCACATGAGAATTAAGTCTCACTTAAACTATAAGACTGATATACAATAATTTGTGTTCATGAAAAAGATTAAATGGAACACAAATTCAATAAATTAGAAATGAATGTTCCTTTACTGAATGACTCACTTTAAGATTTATTTAAGCTATTATTTTATTTGTGCAAAAAGATTTATGTGTGGATTGTCTTCATCTGTTTTGGCTGCTTTAATAAACTGCCATAGAGCAGGTAGCTTATAAACAACTGGAATTGATTTCCCAAAGTTCTGAAGACTGGGAAGTCCAAGATCAAGGTGCTAGCAGATTTGGTGTCTGGTGAAATTCCTAAGTAGCCATCTTTTTGCTGGGCCCACACATGGCAGAGGGGCAAGTTGCTCTCTTGGGCCTCTTTCATAAGGGCACTAATCCCATTCACGAAGGCTTTGCCTATAGGACCCTAATTCCCTCCCAAAGGCCCCATACTGAGAATTAAGCTTCAACAAGTTCATATGGAGGGGACACAAATATTCAGTCTATAGCATGAATCAATAAGTAAAGAGTTTGAAAAGAAAATAGAGTGGTAGAAACAGACATATATTTAATATGATGTACCAAGTATTCATATTATTTAGTACCTATGAGAAAGCAGTGTATTCCAGAGCACAGGACTGAGCATCTGCAGATGTGAGTTTTTGTGACCTTGGGTAAGTTGCTTTAACTCACTGAGTCTGGGACCACTCATCCAAGTACTCAGAAAACACAAGAAAAGTCATGGTACTGATGGCGAAGCTCTGAAATAAGGATGAAAGTCAACAGGAGGACCTCCCTGGTGGTCCAATGGTTAAGAATCCACCTGCAAATTCAGGGTACACGGGTTCAAACCCTGGCCCAGGAAGATTCCATATGCTGCAGGGAAGCTAAGCCTTGCACCGCAACTGCTGAGCACACATGCCCTACAGTCCATGCTTTGCAACAAGAGAAGCTACCTCAGTGAGAAGCCCATGGCAACTAGAGAGTAGCCCCCGCTTTCCACAACTAGAGAAAGCCCTTGTGCAGCTACGGAGATCAACACAGCCAAAACTAATAAATTTAAAAGAAAGAAAGAAAGAAAGCTAGCAGGAACTTGATTTTATTTACACAGGACTTTTAAAAACTAATGGGGGAGGTGGTACATATGATCACCTGCAAAAGAAAGTGTACTCTGAAGTCTAGCGCTGGGCACACAGGGCCTCTTCATGAATTCCTGCTGTGGTTGGTCAATCACCTCAGAGTGGTATTCCACAGTTCTCCTGGGCACAGGCTTCTCTGCAGAAATTGTGAGCCCCTTCTGAGATTGTATTTTATTTAAGGTAAACCTCTTACCCAGGATATTATGAACATGCATTAGCGGTTAAGAACAATGAGTGACTCACAGTGTTTAGGGCTTCCCTGGTGGCTCAGACACTAAAGAATCTGCCTGCAATGCAGGAGACTGGGTTTTGATCCCTGGGTCAGGAAGATCCCCTGCAGAAGGAAGTAGTAATCCACTCCAGTTTTCCTTCCTGGAAAGTCCCATGGACAGAGGAGCCTGGTGGGCTACAGTCCACAGTATCACAAGAGTTGGACCTGACTGAGCAACCAACAGCATGTTACTTTAAGGAAAAATAGTAATAGATACTGGCTGTCATTTCATCAGATGAGAAATTGTTCTTCATTTCCTGACATTCAACCATGTCCACTGATAATATTATGACACTCATAATATTAACAGCAATCTCCACTTTCTTTTTTCACTGAACAGTTTTAGAAAATTATTATTAGCTGAGTACTGTATCAAACAGGGAAAAAAATACCTAGTTTCCTTGGGGCCTGCTGCTTATTACAGAGATTGCGTTGGTAGCATTGTACCCCAGCTAAGCTGTTGCTGGGGGCTGGAAGGAGTGATACCTAGGGGAATGCTACACAAAGGGTAAGCTTTCTCAGGGTTAGACAGTGAAGCTCAATGTGATTTAGGGACTTTATTTGGATATAGTCTTGGACAGAGAAGCATGCCACTCCATAGGGCTGGCTTTCTCTCTAAATATAGCTGGTTAGATATCTGTGGAAGCATAAAATACAGATTGGAAGTTTACATGGTGGACACAAATATGATTCCAAACGATTTGAAGGAATTAACCTGTTGATCTCTTTTGCCCACCTGTGACACTTGGAGAAGAAGCTATTGTAAAAGTGTTATTATGAATGAGCTGATATAAACGCTTTATTGCTCTGTTAAGACTCTGCACCTCCATGGCAGGGGGTATGAGTTTGATCCCTGACTGGGAACCAAGATCCCTCATGCCACTTAGCATAGCCAAACTATGTTTTAAAAAATTAAAAATAACAGTCTCTTTGAAGGACCTAATTTACATGGTTAGGAGCACTGAGTACAGAGAGAGGCCAGTATACCACAGGTCTAAATATTTAAAAGTCGTCAATAAACTAAAAACAATTAAATAAAATATGTTTTACCTCCCACTTCCACAAATATAGTTTTACAGCATCATCAAAGATCAGGTTCAGACTTAGAATTATCAAATACCTTGGTGTTATTCAACTACACTTCACCTTTCCTTCCCAGCCCAGCTCCACCTTACTCCACCCCACAGTGTGAGGAACCTTGTCTGCATGCGTGGGAATCCTCCAGCCTTCCTGTCAAAGCCCTGTTTAAACTTTAAAACAAATAGTCACCTTACCGTTGGTGGGGTCCACTTTTGGGAAAATAGATCCTGAGAAGAAGTGTAGACCCTGGGCCCTATGGGCAAGAATTCTTGGGTCTTGTGATCTGGAACAGTAGAGGAGAGTCAGAGAATCAAACAGAATGAGGTTCAACTGTGGAGTCTGCTGTGTCTAAGCTCTGTGATACTGGACAATTTTCTTTAATTCTTCCATACTTCATTTTCCTCATCTACAATGTGATAGAGGTGTTAATACAGCCATAGTGTTGAGGTGGGTATTAGAAGATGCATGTCATATAGTAGCATCCCATAAATAGTAGCTATTAATCATCATCATTATTAATCATCATAATTAAAATGTTACATGTCACGTCCACTGTTAAACACAAGTGAATTCGATAAGGAGCAAGGCAAGGTTTCTTGAGGAATTCATAAGATCCAAGAAAATTATGGAAGTCAGATGGGAGAACGCAGTTTATAGAAACTGACAAGCATCCATCCCTGAGCAAAGCCAATCTCTTCCTCTAGGCAGTGGGGAGAAGGGGGGGCACAGACTCTGTGGGGAGACAGAACCACAAACAGATCAACACAGCAACATAAATGCAGAGAGAGCATAAGGAACGAATAAGATGCTTCAGGAGAGTGAGTGCCTAGAGGAAGACCTCAGATTAGTCTGAGTGTTAGCAAAGAATTCTTACAGGTGAGATTTTTGAGCCACACCATATAGAATGTGTACTAAAAAAAGGACACCATAGCAAAAGCCTGGAATGTGTAGAAAGCAAGATTGTTGGAGACCTGCCTGTGGTTCCATGGTTCATCAAGGGCTGAATCTTCTGGTATGTGTGGGGAAGGGCAAGAGATGAGAGGGGAAGGCCAGGCTGCTACAGATTACAGGGGTCCTGTATTCAGTGCTGGCAAGTTTAGATTTGATTCTGTGTGCAATGAAAAGAGTTTTCAGTCATGGAATGACATGGCCATATACGTGCTCTGAAAAAGTCACTCATACATATATGCTCAATTGTGTCTGACTCTTGTGACCCCATGGACTGTAGTCTACCAGGTTCCTATGTCCATGGAATTCTCCAGGCAAGAATACTGGAGGTGGTCGCCATTTCTTTCTCCAGCTTCCCAACCCAGGGATTGAACCCACGTCTCTTGCATCTCCTTCACTGGCAGGTGGATTCTTTACCACTAGTGCCACCTGGGAAGCCCACTGATATTTATGTAGAACAGAAAAAAAAAAAATACAGAAATTGGGAGCAAGAAAACTGGCAGATAGATGAACATAGGAAATGTTTTAAAAATATGAAGGAGGTGCAATTAGCAAGATTGGATTTAAGGACTAAAAGTAGAGCCAGAATCAGAGGTGACTGAAAAGTTCTGGCTTGGGTGATGGAGTAGGTCACACACTATATTAAAAATGGACAAAACTGACAGAGAGGAAGAAGATATAAAGATCAGCACAACCCTTAGATTTTCAGGGACTTAGTCCCTTCTAGAGTACAAATGTAGGAAAGCAAGCAGGGATGCAAAATCTATTTCTCAGAGAGACAGTATTTTTTTTTTAAATTCAGGATAATTACTTAATAATCTTGTGTTGGTTTCTGCTGTATAACAACATGAATCAGCCACAAGTATACATGTTTCCTCCCAAAGATACAGTAATTTTTGATATGAACTTGTCCTGTGTTTTCTCTTTAGACAAGCTTTATTAGTGGCTAAATGATTAACAAGTCCATACATTTGCCCTCAGGTAGGAGCTTAGTCTGGATTTCCTGGATGGTTCTACTGGTAAAGAAATTGCCTGCCAATGCAGGAGACTTAAAAGATGTAGGTTTGATACCTGGGTCTGGAAGATCCCCTCAAGGAGGACATGGCAACCCACTCCAGTACTCTTGCCTGGAGAATCCCACAAACAGAGGGCTACAGTCCATGGGGTCACAAGGAGTTGAACACGGCTGAAGTGACTTAGCGTGCACACACAGGAGCTTAGTCTAGGTATTTATATCTAAAATAATGAGAAGCATGGGATGGTGGATAGTCCTTGAAACTGTGCATTTGCTGGATTTTGGTGTAGTAAGCCTGGTACACTGTCTAGGCTTTCTAAGTAGCAGAAACCCTGCAAGCCACAATAAAACACCGGTAGAGACAAGAGAGCCGTAAGGGGAGTAAATGGAGCTTTTTTTGTGGAGAAGACTATGGTGACAAAGAAGAGAGTTCGTATTTACTTCCGTAGGTGTCAAAATTAGAGTTGTTCATTGCAAATAATTGTATCCATTCTGGTTAGTGGAATGAAAAAAAAAGGAATTTTTAGAGAGCATTAGATCTTTTTCAGAATTTCCAGGAAGTAAGAGAGATACATATTGAGTCCCAGAGTCAAAATCAATGTCCAACCTCCCTTCAGGTGCCTTGACACAATGCCTGAGATGTCCAAGATTGGACAGCAGAAGCTTGGCCATTGCCCTCCATAAAGACTTGCCACCATCCAACACCATGCCTTCCTGAACTTCAATGCCCCAGACACGTGGCTTCCTTCGATTGTTTGCTGTGGCTGCAGAGTCGCTTCAGTTGTGTCTGACTCTTTGTGGTTGTTTAGTTCTCCATAAGGATCTTGCACAAGTGAATCTTTAGAGTAGTCTAAATCAGAAATTTTTTAGCTTCGTCCTTAGGGAAGGCTGGATTCATAATCTGGAAAACACTAGAAGACGGTTTTCAAAGGTAGTGGGTAGGTGCAAATGAAAACATCGCCCTAGCCTAGGTCAACAGAAGTGAGTAAAGTCATATGATGCAAGTAGCATTTTCAAAAGAGTCATTCACTTGGTTGTTTTATTTTATTGCCAATATAGTGATGATAATAAAGGTCCATCTGAATCACTGGCAAAAGGAAAATAATTAACCCTAGGAATCTGGGCTCCTTTGAGTTGGGTGACAATATAGCTAGAAACAAGGGCTTTGGAGTCAGAAAGAGTGGGATTTCAAATTTTCACTCCACCAATTAGTCATTGGGTCATCTTAGTTGATGTCCTTATCCGCATCTTTTTCATCTGTATAATGGGGCCAATAATAAAAGCCTCTGCAGTGTTGTTGTGAAGACTAAGTGAAATAATGCATTCAGAGTGCCAAGTAGAGAATTACCAGGAGGCAGAACCTCTGATTGCTTATTCAGGACTCTGTACCTCTGAATTAACACCAGAATCGTTTCCTATTATTATGAACATCAAAAGCCCCATTCTCCCTCGCCTACCCCCCATTTCCTCCCCCCACACCTTCCTTTCTGCTTCTTGTCTCTAAGGGCAGCAGTAAACCATATATGGGAGCCTAATTAAGCATGCACAGTTCCTGTCTGCCTTATCTTAATCCTGCCAGTAATAGAACAATAATTGTTCAGAGAAACTACAAGGGAAATTGTGAGTGCGAAGAGCAGACAGTGCTCCAATTGATCTCAATTACTGTCATGAAACTGAGTCTTCTGTTGACATCTAAATTTAATGCCTCTTTTTCCCTGAGGATCTGTCCTTCATTGTTGCTTCTTATTGTATCTGTGGTTGGCCTGTCACCATCTGCATTGCACTCTTCATCAGAATGATGGAATTGTTTTCATTTGCCTCGTACCGCCTCTCAATGCTGTTTGTTTCCTAGATCCATGCTCTAGTCCTCTGACATTCACATCTGAATCTTCTCATTTTCTCTCGCTCAGCATCCAGGGAAGGGCTATGTTGTATTTTGGTATCCAAAGAATTGATTTCCATTTTTGAGCAAGAAGACAATTTTTCAAAACCTAAACAAGATGAGTGTAGGCTTTGCCCAAAGGATGAAAACATATTCTAAAGTAAATTATTTCCCTCTTTATTTGGGTGCAATTAGGAAAGTTAATGATGGGTAATTTTCAGCATGCATATGCTTTCACTTTGCTGATTTATAAGTAGGCATAAACATAATTAGGTGTGCGTATGCATGCTCACAGTTTAATGGGCCCTGCATTCCTGGTAATTAGATGGCTCAGCATGTTGTTGATGTGTCATTTTTCAGGCTAAGATATAGAAAGCTTTTCAGATTGACTGCCCCCAGGAAATAACATGGAAATGCAAGGTATGTAGTTAAATGAGAAATAACAGCATCTTAAGATACATTCACCATCTGTTTTTCTTCTTAAATAGATTCAATAGATTTAGAAAGTGTGTTTCCCTAAAGTAGGGGTTCCTTTTTTTTTTAAGTTGTAAAGTTCTCTGTATTTAGAAATCAACAGATTTATAGTATTTTAGAACTTGAACATAAGTGAGTATCCAGATGAGGTTTTATAGATGAGATTGTGCAGGCTCAATGAATTGAAATGTTTTACCAAGGTTATATGGTGATTAAGAAATCTATCATTGGTTTGTTAGAAATTGAAAGGAAGATTTTTTCTGATTGTCAATACAGCATCTTAGTCTCTCTGGAATCCCAGCTTTAGGGCTGGCAGGATCAGCTATGTAATTTGAGGAACCCAGTACAAAATAAAATTCAAGATCCCTTGTTCTAAAATTACAAAGAAAGAAAAGATAGTGACAATAAGCATTAAATCAAGCTCCGAGGAAGCATGAGGCTCTGGGTGGCTAGAAGTAACATATGCATGAAGTTAGTCCTGAGTGCCAGAGCAGCATTGGATGACCCAGAATGGGCCACAGAGAAGTCGTGAGCAAGATGGTATGGCAGTGAGATGTGTGGAGAACTAACTGTGAACAGTATTCCCATGAGCACTGGCCATAGGGCAAGAAGAGAGATCAATATCATCTTTTAAGAAGTTTACATGATAATTTGTTTTGGCAAATATAAAATATTTATTTCACTGTTTCTGCAGATCATACTTAATATTAATGCATTATGGTAAATAAATAGGTATCTTCTTTCGTGATGAAATCTGTCATGTTCATTTCTTGATGCCTTTGCACTTTATATATCCTTCTCAAATAGAATATTTCTATTAGAATGATTGTCATTTCACATTTGTAGAATATATATAAGCATAAGGAACTATTTTCCTATGGATATATTTGAACTAATCAATAATCACAGTGATTATTCATGCAATTCATACTTACTGAGCAGTATTATCAGCTGTCTTCCTTTAATTTATAACATATAGAATGTTTAATAGCATATAACTCTGCTTTGTCACAAAGGACTTTCTTCACATGAGGTGGGAGTAGTATAGTTATGTTTCACAATTCATATTAGTGACAGAAATTATTATTATGTAATAATTTTTGAACTACTCAAATGCTAAAAAGAGGACATTTCTGATTAATCAGCATCCAGTGATATGTGAGTTATACTTAGAACAAAATGATTCTATCATGTGGGATCCTAGCTCCCAACCAGGGATTGAACCTGTGCCCTCTGCATTGGAAACACAGAGTCTTAACCACTGGACTGCCCGGAAGTCCTTATTCCAGCTTTTTAAAATGGAAGTGTAATTGACTCATAATCTGGGATTAGTTTCAGGAGTATAACATAGGGATTCGGTACTTTTGCAGATTATGCTCCACTATAAATTATCACAAGATGACAGCTATAAAAAGTATTTCAACTTTCTACTTATTGGAAATTCCATATTTCACCTCATGTGAAGAAGCAAACAAGTAACCCAAGAAGGCATAAAATCATACAATATTTTAGGAGGACTCCTAAATAAGATAATAGTCATTAATTGTGAGGGCATCCATCACATTCTGAAACTCTGTTAGGTGAATGATGTAGAAAATAATGATCCTTTATCTTGAGGCATTTTTCTGCTAAAAAGAAAAGAAAATCTTATAAAATTACTTTCCTAAAATTTAGAAAAGCTCTGAGAGGCTTAAATAATAATTCCAGAGCTCAGAAAAATGAAGACAGACTACAATGTAAGAGAGAGAACTTACATTTATTGCTCCTGTATTATGCCAAACTATGCTAGTGAAAACAGTCCTGTAAAATTTGTTACTATCCCGGTTATGGCAAATAGATGGGGAAACAGTGGAAACAGTGGCTGACTTTGTTTTTTTTGGCTCCAAAATCACTGTGGATGGTGACTGCAGCCATGAAATTAAAAGACGCTTGCTCCTTGAAAGGAAAGTTGTAACCAACCTAGACAGAATATTAAAAAGCAGAGACATTACTTTGCCAACAAAGGTCCATCTAGTCAAGGGTATGGTTTTTCCAGTACTCATGTATGGATGTGAGTTGGACTATAAAGAAAGCTGAGTGCCAAAGAATTGATGCTTTCGAACTGTGGCGTTAGAGAAGACTCTTGAGAGTCCCTTGGACTGCAAGGAGATCCAACCAGTCTTCAATGAGATCAGTCCTGGTGTTCATTGGAGGGACTGATATTGAAACTGAAACTCCAATACTTTGGCCACCTGATGTGGAGAGCTGACTCATTTGAAAAGACCCTTATGCTGAGAAAGATTGAGAGCAGGAGGAGAAAGGGACAATAGAGGATGAGATGGTTGGATGACATCACGGACTCAATGGACATGTTTCAGTGGACTCTGGGAGTTGGTAATGGACAGGGAGGCCTGGCGTGCTGCAGTTTATGGGGTTGCAAAGAGTCAGACATGACTGAGCGATTGAACTGAACTGACCTGTTTAGTTAGGTGAGATCAGAAACCAAGTAAAATTATTTACTTGTGTCCACAGACATCATAAAGAATGGCTTCGGAATGAGATCGGAAGTACTGATATGAATGAGCCCATTTGGCCAAGGCTTCTCAAATGTGGCTCCTGGACCAACAGCAACAGCATCATCTGGCAACTTCTAGACCTGCAAATTCTTAAGCACCACTCTGGACCTACTGTATCTGAATTTCTGGGACTGGGACTCAGCCATCATTTTAAGAAGCCTTTCAGGAGATACTGATATACTTCTAATGTTGAGACCTACTCCATTAGGCAATGCATTCTCCCTTGCTTTGTGCTGCTTTCAACACTTAATGAGTACCTTATGAGTCAGATATTCTGCTAGATTTTTTACGTATTTTAACTGTTTAATCATGGTAATATTCTACAAAGCCGAGATTATGCCTAAGTTTTATAGATAATGAAACTAAGGATCACATGGACTAAGTAATTGAAGTAATGACATACTTGTTTTTGTCTGTCCCACTAGAAAATGAGTTTTTTTGGACAAGAGAATCCTTTGCTGCCAGATTCATCATTGGACACTTTGTGCCTGCACACGGCTCAAAGGTGCTATGTACTCAACAAGTGCCTAGGAAATGAATGGATGAGTAAGTGCAGAAACTTGTCTTAGGGCAGGCACACAGGAAAAGCCAGGATTTAAGACTCGATCTATTTGTCTCTGAAGCCCAATTTCTTTGACAACAGAACTTGAGAAATGCTTTATGAAAATGTTAGCACTTCCGTTTCCTATTAGCTTTCTCTCATCCACATACAGAGATGAATTTTTCCAGGATTTATGCAGAAATAAGAATCTGAGCCTAGGTTGTGCCAGTGACTGGCATTCATACACATCTGGGCATGGCTGCTGCCTTGATGGAGTTGAGTCCTTTGTTTCTTCAGATTTGATTTGGGGCACTTATCATGTACCTTAACACTGAATTGCATTCTAAAGATAGAGTTCTGAGCACAACATGAGTTGTACAAGTCATGTTGTAGAGCAGAAGGGCTTTGGGGTTGTATAACGGATGGGCCAGATTACATGGTGCTAATTCTTAACCTGACCTCTTGACTCATGCTTCAATCCTAATGAGAGAATCTGTCCTTTGCCTGGAGTGGGGATTTGATGTTCTGAATTAAAGCAATGCCTCTTCTATGCCACTGGTGATGAATTTCAATACAGAGAGTGAGACAGGAGCATTTCCCCCTCTTTGGTATGGAATACAATTGGAGTAGCCTCTCTTTAGTGATATGGTTGGAGTAGGGGGAGAGATGGAAATGGGACTTTTTAAAGTAGTAGATAGCTATTTTGGTGGAAGGGGTGCTTTCTGGGTGGCTCAGCAGTAAAGAATCTGCCTGCAGTGCAGGAGACTGGGGCTCGATCCTTGGATCAGGAAGATCCCCTGGAGAAAGGCATGGCAACCCAATCCAGTATTCTTGCCTAGAGAATCTCATGGACAGAGGAGCCTGGTGGGCTACAGTCCGTAGGGTCGCAAAGAGTCAGACACAACTGAAGCAACTTCACATAGCTTTTGAGCATATAGATAATTTTCTCGCTGACATGACTTCTCCCTAGACTGCACATGACCTCCAGGGAGCCCACAGTAATAGTCTGCAAGCTCCTTGTATCCTCACTGATGCCATTATTATGGATGAGCCATTTGTTCCGTCACTGCTGCAAGTAAGTCTCATCACAAAAACATTCTCATTTAAAAAGCAGCCCTCACCTCTATTACATAGCACATCCTTTCCTGATTTATTTATCCTCTTTGCATTTATCGCCATTTAGCATATGGAATGGGGTTCCTTGGTGGCTCCATCAGTAAAAAATCTGCCTGCCAATGCGGGAGACCTGAGTTCAATCTCTGGGCTGGGAAGATCCCCTGGAGAAGGGCATGGCAACCCACTCCAGTATTCTTGCCTGGAGAATTCCATGGACGAGAAGCCTGGTAGGCTACAGGTCATGGGGCCACAGAGAGTCGGACGTGACTGAGCAACTAACACACACACAGCATATTGAGTATCAGTTTGGCTACTGACTTATTGCTTATCTCCTGCCATGTAAGATCCATTGCCGGGAGCCAGCGTGAGGAACTCCGCCCATGGCAAAGGTCATGAGGAAGGAGGCTTCGGGATACCTAAAGGAGGGATTGAGCCTCAGGAAAACCCCCTGTTCCCGAGCATCTACCCCCAAAACCAGAGTGCCTACTTTACTGTTTTATGCTCTCACCTATACCTCTGACTATACGGGGGGCTGACACCCCCCCACACACCTCTCTCGGAGAAGGAGTTAACCTATAGCTCCAGTTAATAAAATTTCCTGGACTTGACAAGAGTGTTTCAACTTACGAACTCCTCTGAAGGTTATCTAGCCTGCCTGTACAGGTTCGTCCAGCCACATGTGATTGTTTACAGCCTCCCACCCGTGAGAGGCACGAGATGTTTTAGACTTACTAAAGGCAGATTCTTTCAGAAAGTTAGAAATTATTAGTATAGTGGATTTATTAGGAATTATATTGGTGAAGGGTTTTTTCATTTATTGGGCCAATGTTTGCTGCTAAATCCCCTGCCCTTTGTACATGTTAATGAATATGTAACTAGCATATAGGAGAAATAAGTATTAACCTTTAGATTAATCATGTTAACCTTAGGCTAAGTAAATTCTTTTCTTAGTTGTAACCTACTACACCCTCACCCTATAGGAATGCAACTTTATCTGGTACCTTTGGAGGGTGGTGCCTGATTTAAGAAAAATCACCCCTGGAAAATAAGATTTTTGGTTATCAGAAAAAAAGGATCATAAAATGTCAGCAGGCCTCATGGCCAGAGATGATGTAAAACCCCTAAGACCTTTATGTATATTTTTATATGAAGCACCTGATTTTGATAAAGGTCAGGGCTGCTGACCCCCATGTGACTTTAAAATTTCCATTTGTCTCTATGTGTAACAAAAGGTATATAAGTAAACTTAAAAATTAAAAAATCGGATCAGTTTCTGGAAAGACTGATTCCCCCATGTCGTTCTTTCTTGTTCTTCATTTCTCTGGCTGAATTCCCATCTGGAGCGTGGGTGCCCACCAAGCTTGCTAATTTTGCCCTGGCATTTAAGTTCCATGCGAGAGGGAGCCCAAGGCAGGGCACCCTCCAATATTCAAGTGGGCGCCGGTGGCCTACGTAGGTGGTGCAAGCTTCTTGTCTCGAAGCTTTATTGGTATCCCACGTAAACCAAGTTATTCAGCCTCTTTTTCTTCACTAATTTTCATACTACGCTATTTCTTTCTAATCTCCCTCTATATCTTTAATTAAGCAATTAATTTCTAGGACGCTGACTCCGTCCCCACTTCGAATTACCCTGGATCCACCGGGGCTGGACCCTAGCAATCCATGAAAACAATAACCTCTTCTTTTGTTCACTGTTATACAGTGGTTTGAACAGAAAATGTCCTAGAGGAGGTGTCTAACAAATATTTGATGAATGAATTCATGATCCCAGTGTCACGCGGGAACAGAAACTGGCCAAAGTGTTAGCATCAAGGGGCTATAAAAATGTGGTACGTGGGGCTTTCCTGGTGGTCATAAGGTTAAGACTTCATCCTCCAGTGCAGGGGGTGAGGGTTCAATTCCTGATCTGGAAACTAAGGTTCCACATACCTTGTGGTCAAAAAACCAAAACAAGAAAACAGAAACAATATTGTAACAAATTCAATAATGACTTTAAAAATGGTCCACATCAAAAAAAAAAAAAAAATCCTTAACAAACAAACCAAAAAAAGCATGGTACAGAGGTGCAGAGGTTAGTGATTATGAGTGACTCTTCTATTTGCTTTTAGAAATGATTGTCGGAAGCTTGAGAAAGGTGTTGGGGTCCTCCATTGTGTAGGTAATCAGTGGGCTGGCATGATTTTAGTAATTACACTTAAGTGTGATTTTAATTACACTAAAGCGTGTGTTTACATGGTGTGACCTGACAAAATGTCAATGTTATTTTAAGTCCTACCCATGATTATTGTGCATCAGTGACTAATGATGCCCCTTGAATTAGGGTCACTGGATGCATGGTCCCATCACTTCACGGGAAATAGATGGGGAAACAGTGGAAACTGTGTCAAACTTTATATTTTGGGCTCCAAAATCACTGCAGATGGTGACTGCAGCCATGAAATTAAAAGACGCTTACTCCTTGGAAGAAAAGTTATGACCAACCTAGATAGCATATTGAAAAGCAGAGACATTACTTTGCCAACAAAGGCCCATCTAGTCAAGGCTATGGTTTTCCCAGTGGTCATGTATGGATGTGAGAGTTGGACTGTGGAGAAAGCTGAGCACTGAAGAATTGATGCGTTTGAACTGTGGTGTTGGAGAAGACTCTTGAGAGTCCCTTGGGCTGCAAGGAGATGCAACCAGTCCATTCTGAAGGAGGTCAGTCCTGGGATTTCTTTGGAAAGAACGATGCTAAAACTGAAACTCCAGTACTTTGGCCACCTCATATGAGCAGTTGACTCATTGTAAAAGACTCTATGCTGGGAGGGATTGGGGGCAGGAGGAGAAGGGGACGACAGAGGATGAGATGGCTGGATGGCATCACTGACTCAATGGATGTGAATCTGAGTGAACTCCGGGAGTTGGTGATGGACAGGGAGGCCTGGCGTGCTGTGATTCATGGGGTCGCAAAGAGTCGGACACGACTGAGCGACTAAACTGAACTGAACTGAACTGATGCATGTTTGGGAACAGGGCTGTGCCAGGTGACATGGAGCTGACTCTGAGTTTTCCAGGTATCGTTGAATGTAGGAAGATCTTGAATATTCAGACTCCTAGGATTTTAACTCCCTTTTGTATCTTACATTAACTGAATGCAAAATAACAATTTGACTATGCAGAAAGTCTCTTCTAGAAATCCAGAGATGCTTTCTGATGCACAAATTTGTCCTGGGTGTGGCTTTTCACCCTGATGGAGAAAGTGGTACTTCATCATCTACTTTCTTTTTATCTAATGGATGCAGTTCACACTGCCTCAGGTCACCTCTGCATCCTGATACAGTGCATAGAGCCCTTTAATGCCCCATGGCACAGCTAAAGCAAAACTGTAGTTTAATTTAAAGATGTTTTTGAAGGTTCTGTGGTAGCAGAAGGGAAATTCAACAGGGAAAGTACCTTACATTTGCTGCAAGATGTGGTTCTTCTCAGAAGCTACAGACCAAGACTTTCCCATAACATAAAATTAGTTATCTGCCTTGAATAGCCCTAAAAATGCTCCATTTATATACTGGGTTGTTGTCAATCACTGTTTCATGCCCACTGGTGATACTTCTTCTCAGAATCACTTACATTGAAAAAGTCAAATTCCTTCCAGGCAAATTCTGACCTTGTGATGACCTTATATTTCACCATTAATAATGAAGCTTATTATAATACTATTGTCCAAATCAGTCTGGTTGTCAAGATGCTCATTAATCAGCACTGATTAATAAGCTATGTCAAACTGTTGACGGTAATAAGCATTGAATAAGCTATATATCAGACATTAGCCAAGGTCAAATTTAGCTAAACCTGATCCACTTCTTTTTTAGTTTCTCTCATTCCACTGTCTTTTCCTCCATATTTTTATCCCTTACACAGATCCTGAAGAAGTACTTCCCATTACTACCGAATATTTCCTTATTTACTTCTGTGTTTTTCACTTTTTTCTTTTTTATATCTCATTGCACAAGGGATATTTGTTCATTGCAGAAAACTCAGAAGACAAATGTACAAACTAAAAGCACAAATAACATCACCAGACAATGACCACTACCAAAATAATAATTGTTCTCTCTGTATACATTTATACATGTATTTTCAAGAGCTTATATTTCAGTAGTATTTTACTTTCCATAGTGTGACATGACTTATACTTGTACAACATAATGTTTAAAAGCTTCTCAGAATTTCCATGAACAGATATGGCATAAATTAATCAGTCCTTTATAGTAAGGTACGTGAAGTTTTACAGTGAGTCACTATTACCTGAGGACTGCCATGAACACTCTTTTAGCTACATACTTCTGTGTATCCAGACTATTTTTTTGGTGAATTTCTTAGGAATTGTTGGAGTAAATTATTTGGAAAATTAAAACTTTTGTACTATACAATATCAAACTGACTTCCAGAAACACTGACAATTCATGCCAACCAGAAATGTATGTGAGTAGCTATGATCCCATACTTGCACCAACACTAGCTCTTTTTTCTCCTCCTTCTCCTCTACTTCCTTCATCACACCTTCTCCTCTTCCTCCTTCTGTTCTTCTGTGATATTTAAGAATTGAATGGTTAAATGTGATTTTTTACTTGTTTGCATTTGTTTTCTATTAAGATTGAAAATTTAAAACTATATCCCAGTCATTTGTACTTTTATTTGTTTGGTTAAATCCTTCATCTAGTTTCCAAATGAATATTTTTCTCTTTTTCATTTTTTGGCCACACCATGTGGCATGTGGGATCCTTAGTTCACAGGCCAGGGATCAAACTTGAACACCAGGAAAGTCGATCTTACTACTGAACCCCCCTACCTCAGGTCTGAGATGGAAAAGACTGTTTCAGTTGTGGTACATGAAATTAGTCAAACATCAATTTTATGAGAAAGGGGTCTTTTTAAAGTATGTTTCTCTGCCTTCATATTTGCTGAAACACTCTGCCCACCTGGTGGGCTCTCTCCTGATGCTCCACCCTTCGTTGAATCCTCCCAATCCTTTTTTAACATCTAGATCAATATTTATCAAGGGCGACTTCAGTCTTGGAACATTAGCTGTTTACACAATTCAGTGAAACTCACTGAGAAACGGCTTATATTTTTCCTTGAATGGGTGTTATGAAAAATTGCTTTGTATATTTTTTTCTTTTCATTGTTTTTTTTTTCAGCTAGATTATAGTCTCTTCAAGAATAAGGGGAGAAGGCAATGGCACCCCACTCTAGTACTCTTGCCTGGAAAATCCCATGGATGGAGGAACCTGGTAGGCTGCAGTCCATGCGGTCGCGAAGAGTTGAACATGACTGAGCGACTTCACTTTCACTTTTCACTTTCATGCATTGGAGAAGGAAATAGCAACCCACTCCAGTATTCTTGCCTAGAGAATCCCAGGGATGGGGGAGCCTGGTGGGCTGCTATCTATGGGGTCGCACAGAGTCGGACATGACTGAAGCGACTTAGCAGCAGCAGCAGCAAGAATAAGGACCACATCCCTGTTTTCAAAGAACTTAGGTCTTTGGCCCAATAGCAAAATAAGGGTGTTGGATGAGGTGAGTCCTTTCTCTGGGACAGACACTGATTCTCAGTTTTTAAAAACTTCTTAGCAATCATATAAGCAATCATGCAATCATATGATTATTGTCCCAGTTTTTATAACATGGAAATTATGGTTCAGAGAGGTGAAATAACTTGCCCAGGATCACCAGCTAGTCAGTGATGGGGAAAGCATTTGAGTGTTTTTTCCATTTTTTAAGATACTAGGTAGTTGTCATTTTTTAAAAAAGTTTATATTTATTTATTTTTTTGGCTGTACAGGGTCTTAACTGTGGCATGTGGGATCAAGTTCCCCAACCAGGAATAGAACCCAGGCCCCCTGCGTTGGAAGTGGAGTCTTAACCAGTGAACCACCAAGGAAGTCCCTATCACTGTCTTCCCAGCGCCTCAGTGTGGGGCTTCATCTAGGCAGCTGAGTACGTGCTTGACAATTCCACTTGTTATTTCTCAAGGAGTAGCAAAATATTGTGAGATCAAGTGTTTTATCTGTTTCTGACTCCTTCTGATTCCGATATAACATTCTGGCTTTTATTTTGATGAATAATGCTGGTGAGTACACAGATAACTTCAAAGCTGTAATTCATATCAGTCTTTCCTCCTCCTCAGAGGCCACTGAAAACTGCTGGCTGCTGGCCACATCAGTTCTCTTCTGAGACTAGAAATTATATGACCATTTTCTATAAAAACATTGAGACATACACAGATACCCAGCCAAAAGGGGTTGTTATATCCCATTTTCTAAAACTGCAGCAAAGAATGTGAAGTTTCTCCTTTTCAATTCCACATTGTGTATTTTTTCTTTCTTTTTTTGCTGTGTTCTTTTTTTTTTTTTTTTTTAGTGTCATTTCGGCTCAGAGAAACTGGTTATCTTTTTACAATAGATTCTCTCTGGTGGTAAAATGTTCTGCTCACCAGGTGTTGATGAGCTGGTTGTTATCTTTATTATATAAATAAAAAAAGAAGAGTGCAATGAAATAGTGCATAATAGGGTGAGTGATTTGAAAGCAGAAATTTGAATGCTGCATCAGCGTCAGGTCGTGAGTTCTGGGAGGTGTGATAATATCAGTTATCCTCTACATCGCAGGATTTATCTTATTTCCTTACAGAATTTAAGTATTTCATTATACATACACATACCTAAAGTGAAGTGAAAGTCTCTCAATCATATTGGACTCTACTCTCCAGGCAAGAATACAGGAGTGGGTAGCCATTCCTTTCTCCAGGGGATCTTCACCCAGGTCTCCCACACTGTAGGGAGATTCTTTACCATCTGAGCCACCAGGGAAGCCCACTCACACCTGGTGCTCATACATATGTGTAATAGAGCTTTCCTTACAGACATTGAACATATAATTTACATATATACATCTACCCTGATAGCTCAGTGGGTAAAGAATCTGCCTGCAATGCAGGAGACCCCGGTTCAGTTCCTGAGTTGGGAAGATCTGCTGGAGAAGGGATAGGCTACCCACTCCAGTATTCTTGGGTTTCCCTGGTGGCTCAGCTGGTAAAGAATCTGCCTGCAATGCAGGAGACCTGGGTTCAATCCCTAGATTGCAAAGACCCCTTGGAGAAGGGAAAGGCTACTGACTCCAGTATTCTAGCCTGGAGAATTCCATGGACTATAGTGCATGGGGTCACAAAGAGTTGGACACAACTGTGTGATTTTTCACTTTTACTTTTCACTTTCAAGATAAAATTATNTGTATTTATTTATTGAGTATGCATCTTATGTATTTATGTATTATTTATATAGTTTTGTATAATAGATAGTTATTATTTATGCAGACTTAATGTACTTTTTGTGTATTCACTTTTCTGTATATTAAAGATATCTTTCTATCTCTGTGGATACTGAGTATTCTTCTCAGCATTCTCTTATACTACCAGACTAATAGTTATTTGAAAGTAGAGACTATAGAAGATTTATTTGTCATATGTAGTTAGATATTTGCCTGTAAACATAAGTAATTTTTTTCCTTCCTTCTTTCTGGGTGGGGGTAGTCACACCACATGGCTTGAAGGATCTTAGCTTCGTGACGGGACCTCCGCAGTGGAAGCACGGAGTCCTAACCACTGGACCACCAGGAAATTCCCAATAAGTGAGTTAATAAATAAGTACCACTGGACTCCTTTCTCTGTTTCACTCTATTAATCAATTACAGAATTTTGCTCTTTCCATCTTTTCGGAGAGTTTATCTTTCCTCTCTCAGCACCATGATGAAAATTATGGAACACATCTTTTCTCAGTGAGAAATCCCATCAATTTCAAAATAACTTATTTCAGGCCTTTGCTCATACAAACTAAACGTTTTCTTATTTACAGAGCCTATTTTTATCAGATAATTTTTGTAACACTTCTCAGTGTCTGAACTAAACATCTAAAGTCCCCCTCCACACTTCCTGGGCAGCTAAGACCTGCTGTGATCTGGCTTTTCCTAAACTCATCACTGGGAACCTCATCTTCTCAGTCCAGAATTTCTCATACTCAGATACCACTGGGTCTTCTTGCACCAAAGATCCAGCAGTCAAATAAGTGTGAGAAGCACTGGATTCTCATACTTTATTTAAAAACTTCATGTTGTAGGAATTCTCTGAGCCTTTACTCTGCAATTTTATATAGTATATTTAGGGAATAATCCCTCTAGGACCCCACCTTGGATTTTCTTGCTCTTTTCCATCTACTTGGACAAATTTCAGGAGTATTTAAAAGTTTCAAAAATTGTTACAGTTTGTTTGTGATTACATCAAAACAGTGAACGTATGTATTTAACTGAACCTAGGAAAAGTGGAATGTGATAGCAATTTGAGGATTTCCATGGAGAAGGAATAGTTTCTAGTGAAAGAAGAGAGTTAGTCAAAGATCGAATAGGAAAGTGCAATGTCATAGGGACTTACGGGAGTGAAACCTGGTGACAAAGTCTGATGGTGCTAACTTTGACAGAGAAGCAGGTAATGATGGCAACCAGGAAAGGTGAGAGATCAGCAGCTATCTTTATGAGGACCACCTTATTAGGCTAAAGAGGGTAGAACTTTAAATGGAGGAAACTAACAAAGTGGAGACAGATGGCAGTAAGCCAAAGATACCTACTACACGTGCTTCAGAAAAATGTTAGTAAAATGGCAGTGAATTGGATGAAGTTTAAGATTTTTAAAAATATATATATATGTGTTTATTTATGGCGGTGACAAGTCTTATTTGCTCTGCACAGGCTTCCTCTGTTTGCACGAGCAGGGCTCCCTATTTGCACTTTGTTGAGGTGCCCAGGCTCCTCACTGCGGTGCTTCTCTTGCTGAGGAGCACGGGCTCTAGGCGCAGGGGCTGCAGTAACTGTGGTGCAAGGGCTTAGCTGCTCTGTGGCATGTGGGATTTTCCTGGACCAGGGATTGAACCTGAGTTCCCCACATTGGCAGATGCTCAACCACTGGACCACCAGAGAAGTCCCTAGGATGCAGCGTGAGGAGAACAGAGTCAAGTAAGGGATTTTTATTGAACTATTGCCATTTGCAACAACAATATCTTATTAGGTGAAGCAAGTCAAAGGTAAGTAATATACGAAGTCACTGATATGTAGATGTGTGTGTACATGTGTGCTCAGTTGTGTTCGACTCTTTGCAATCCATGGACTATAGCCTGCCAGGCTCCTCTGTTCATGGAATTTTCCAGGCAAGAATACCAGAGTGGGTTGCCATTTCCTCCTCCAGGAGATCTTCCTAACCCAGGAATTTAAACCATGTTTCTTGCATCTCCTGCATTGGCAGGCAGATTCTTTACCACTGAGCCACCTGGGAAGCCCCTAAGAGCTAATGCAAATGAATCTATATACAAAAAGATTTGTATATAGAAACAGACTATAGTCTATAGAAACAGACTCATAGACATAGAAAACAAACCTATGGTTACCAAAGGGGAAAGCAGTAGGGAAATTAGTAGTACACGATTAACAGATATGTACTGGTATATATAAAATAAACAAGCAACAAGGATTTACTGTATAACACAAGAAAATCTTTTCAATATCTTGTGATAATCTATAATGGAAAATAATTTGGAAAACATTGTACATAACTGAATCACTTTCTGTGAAACTAACATAGTATTATAAATCAACTGCATTTCAGTTTAGAAAAACCAAAGGATTCTTGCTTTTGAGTCAGGATAAGGAGAAAGTAGTATATATTTTAAAGCTAAGCAAAGAAGCCTAAGATGATGTTTGTTCAGTCACTAAATCATGTCCAACTCTTTGCAGCCCCATGGATGGTCTCCCAGAGTTTGTGCAAACTCTTGTACATTGAGTCGGTGATGCCATCCAACCATCTCATCCTCTGTCGTCCCCTTTCCTTCTGCCTTCAATCTTTCCCAGCATGAGGATCTTTTACAATGAGTCAGGTCTTCGCATCAGAAAGCCAAAGTATTGGAGTTTCAGCTTCAGCATCAGTCCTTCCAATGAATATTCAGGATCAATATCCTTTAGGGTTGACTGGTGGAGGCCGACTATTCCAAAACAGGGATCTAATAGTGGGTAAAATAATCCATAAGAGGCAGAAGAGTGGGATCAGAAGCAAAGAAATAAATGAAGCTGAAATTTTAATACAGTACTTGAGCCAATGAGAACTGACACAATTTTTCTGGAATTAGGTACTGACTTAGTCTTGTGACTGAACAGGACTCTTGACATCCTCTGCTTTAGCTCCTCTCTGAAGTATCTAGATAACAATATTTGATGCAAATTTTCTGAGTTGTTTTGCAGATGTGAAAATCCCCCACCAAATGAAAGATATTAACTACTTGTGACTATACGCACACATCCCCAGGCCTCCTGGATCCTAAGGACTGATACTATTAACCCCGCTGATACCATTCTCCCCAACCTGGCTTTTAAAAATGCTTTGCCAAAATACTTCTGGGAGCTCTAGGCTTTTACAGACAAGAGCCACCTTTTCTCCTTGCATGCCTGTGTGCATGCTCAATTGTTCAATCCTGTGACTCTTTGCAACCCCATGAACTGTAGCCCACCAGTCTCCTCTGCCCATGGAATTTTCCAGGTAGAAATACTGGAGTGGGTTGCTGGTTCTTCCTCCAGGGCATCTTCCCAGTCTAGGTATCAAACCAGAATCTCTTGTGTCTCCTGCATTGGCAGGCATATTCTTTTACCAGTGAGCCACTTGAGTTAGGTATGGCCTTGCAATAAAGATTTCTGTGCTCCAACTCCAAGGTTTCAGTTCATTTAGCCTCACTGTGTGTTGCGCTCATGAACTTTTATTAACAGTCAGATCCTCTGATCCAGTAATTTTGGTTATAGGAAACTTGCCTACAGAAGGAAGTAAAGATGTGTGCTCAATTTATAGCCAAAGCTATGCATTACAACAAAACTTAGAGTAGTGAAAAATTGGAACCAATCCAGACCTAAAATATGTGTATAATTAATTAATTTCTGTCATGCATTTCATGAAATATTGTACATTCAACATAATTTAATGGCCTGGGAAAATTCTTGAGTATTAAGTGAAACAAATTCTATTTTAAAACTCCATGGACATATGATTGGAACTATGAGAAATATGCATGTACATACACATTAAGAGAAATAGAAGAAAATGGTAATAGGGCTTATCTCTAGATGTATGATTATGGGGGATAATTACATCCTTTTAGTCAATGTCCTATACATTAATTTTTTTATAAAAATAAATATTCATTTTACACTCAGAAAAAAACCTTATTGGAAACATAGGCTTTAGTTCCAACTCTGTCACTTGTTGCATTTCAAGTTATTTAATCCTTCTTACAGATATGGAATGTATTCATTCAGTTCTTCACAGACTCTGATATATCTGCCCAGAGTTCAAATTCCAATGCCCTGGCATCATAACTGTGTGATGTTAAAGTTACCTAGTGATAACGAACCCGCCTGCCAATGCAGGCTACATAAGAGAAGATCCTCTGGAGGAGGGCATGGCAAGCCACTGAAGTATTCCTGCCGAAGAATCCCGTGAACAGAGGAGCTGGGCAGGCTACAGTCCATGGAGTTTCAAAGAGTCAGACACGACTTAAGCAATTTAGCATGCACCCTCTTTAAATCTCTGTTACAACTTAAGCAACTCAGCATGCACCCTCTTTAAACCTCTGTTACCACCTGCAATGCAAGATACCTGGGTTCGATCCCTGGGTTAAGAGGATTCCCTGGAGAAGGAAATGTCAACTCACTCAGAATTCTTGCCTAGAGAATTTCATGGACAGAGGAAGCTGTCAGGCTACAGTCCATGAGGTCACAAACAACTGGATATGACTGAGTGACTAATACTTTCACTTTCACCTCTTCTGTAAAAGGATTTAATAATACTCACCATTTTGTTGTGGTATTAAGGGAGTTAAGCTAATGAATATGTTGTACAGTGGTTGGCATAGAGTAAATCCTCAATATTCAATACTAATATAGTTACATGTATGCTATGCTAAGCTACATTGCTTCAGTCATATCTGACTCTTCTGCAACCCTATGGACTATAGCCCATCAGGCTCCTCTGTCCATGGGGTTCTCCAGGCAAGAATACTGGAGTGGGTTGCCATGCCCTCCCCCATAGGATCTTCCCAACCCAGGGATGAATCCCATGTCTCATGTCTTCTGGATTGGCAGGTGGGTTCATTACCACTAGCACCACCTGGGATGAGTAAATTTAAACTACAGATATACCTCAGTTGTTGTGGAAATTAAATGAATTAATGTATTTAAAAACATCTGTTTAAGGGTCTGGCACACAGGACACCCTCAATATATACTTATTTCCCTCCATAACCCTTTGGCCCTACCTTTCCTTTTTCCCCTTCTTTATGGAGAGGCATGCCTTCCATAAAGAAAGGGGAAATGATGTTTTGAACTGTGGTATTGGAGAAGACTCTTGAGAATCCCTTGGACAGCGAGGAGATCAAACCAGTCAATCCTAAAGGAAATCAGTCCTGACTACATTGGAAGGATTGATGCTAAAGCTGAAGCTCCAATACTTTGGCCACCTGAAGCAAAGAACTGACTCCTTGGAAAAGACCCTGATGCTGGAAGAGATTAAAAGTAGGAGAAGGAGACAACAGAAAAGGAGATGGCTGGATGTCATCACTGAGTCGATGGACATGAGTTTGAGCAAGGCTCAGGAGTTGTTGATGGATAGGAAGCTTGGCAAGCTGCAGTTCTTGGGGTTTCAAACAGACACAACTGAGTGACCGAACTGAACTGATGCTCTCCAAGGCAACAGGCAGGAAGGCAAGAGTAGAGTGTGCTGCCACCTAGCGGATGATTGTTTGCTCACCCAGGCAGCCTGGTGTCTTTTTTTTTTTTTTTTTTAAGGCTTCAGGAAATCACATAAACCTATTTGTCACAGACACAGGATTTCTGCCGTCCTTGCCCTCTGCAGGATTGACTTGCTTTTTTTTCTCCTAATGCTATTTTGTGGAAGGTTCTCATTTGTGAGGCAGCTGAACCAAAACCAATTGCACATCATAGTACAGGATGAGAAATGGAAAGCCATAGAAGCATTTCTTAACCCAGAAAGTTCCAGTCAGGCCAGGATGGGAAATGAGCAGGATTCAGAGATGGGGCGTTCAAGAAGGCACCTGGGGGCCCTATGGGCCACTTGGGCCCCAGACAGCAGAGTTACTGCCTGCCTACTTTTGCCTCTTTTATCTGGGTGTCGACTTTTTAAAAAATGCACAAGGTAAGACTATGAATTAAGTTTGTGTGTGTGTGTGTGTGTGTGTGTGCTAGCTGCTCAGTCACGCCCGACTCTTTGCAACCCCATGGACTGCAGCCCTCAGGTTCCTCTGTCCATACCATTCTTCAGGAAAGAATCTTGGAGTGGGTTGCCATTTCCTTCTCCAGGGAATCTTCCCAACCCAGGGACTGAACCTGGTCCGCCTGTATTACAGGCAGATTCTCTACCATCTGAGCCACCAGGGAAGGCTGCAGCCAGGGAAAGAGCACTCAGCTGGTTCTGAGAAACTGCTCCAAAGAGGTGGGGATAGCAGGGGCAGTCAGTATGTATGTGATTTTGGTGTATTGGAAATACATGCAATCAAGCACATATTTTCCCAGAAGGTTTTCTGCTAGTTTCGTGAACCTCTCTGCTAGTCACGAAGAGGTGTTCATCACAACGAAGGACTTTTGTGCTTTTCTAGATATGAGGAGCAAGAATTTGGCTCATTAAACTGGCTCTTAAACATGTCTATCTGAAGATCTGTTCTGCCAGTCCCCTCCTCCCACCACCTCACCACAGCACAGGCTGCCTCCCTATTGGTCTCCACCCTGGATTCCCTTCATGAGGTGTTGATGGTCAGCAGTGGCACATGTGATTTCATCCTTGTAGAGGTAGATGGCAAGTGCCCATGGCAAGTGCCGATTTGTAGGTGGCATGGGTCTCCAGGTAATAGGAGAGAAACACGCTTTTCCTCCACCCAGGGCAGAGGACAGAGAAAAAGTCAAGAACAGTGAACAACCCCGTGGAGAGCAGTTCCTCTGTGCCCCCTTCTTTGGGGATCTAAGGACACTTTCAGGGTGCGTTAGACATTGTATGAGTTAATAAAAACCTCTCACATCTAATGAACACATTTCTCAATGTTTCATGGGGCAGAGAAGAACCATGGCTCTTCAATCATATTTTAGTCACTCTTTTAGAGTGTGATGTACAGTTATTTCAGCTCCCTGGGTCTCAGTTTCTCCAATTTTAAATTGAAGAATAACAATGATCATGGGATTCCCAGGTGGCGTTAGTGGTAAAGAACCCACCTGCCAAAGCAGGAGACGAGATCCCCTCAAGCAGGAAATGGCAACCCACTCCAGTATTCTTGCCTGGAGAATCCCATGGACTGTAGAGCCTGGCAAGCTACAGTCCATGAGGTCGCAAAGAGTCAGACACGACTGAGTGACTTAGCACAGCCAAAGACCATGGCATAAATTTGTAGGATAACATCCAAGAATATATCAGATAAGATGCCGATGATATGGCATTTGACACTTGGTGGGTTATCTAAAAAGAAGCAACAGAAGCAACAGCATCTTTCTGGGCTGTGTTCTATGCTGTGAGGGAATGGAGGTGGGGGCTGGGGGCTGGAAGGGGGCTTTCCCAGCCTCTCAAGCTTTTTCCATTTGAAGCCAAAATGTCCTTTGATCAACAACCTGGAAGAAGAGTCCAGTCTCCAGGCTGCAGGCAGGAAAATTAGAAAGTGTCAATCAATTACTAGGGGTCTACTGTGGGTTATTTCTTGGTTAACATGGTTGGCTAGGAATCAATGGACCTGGGCTCCAAGCCCAATTCTTTCATTACCTCCCACTGAGCCCTTGAGTAAGCATGTGGCTTAGTCATTTATTCCTGTGTCCAGAGAGGTGAAGAGACTTGTCCAATTTTGCTTATCTTGTCCAAGCTAGTTCTCAAATCGTTTGTCTGATTTTAAAGCCTGGTATACTATGAATACAGGTATTTTGAAGCCAAGCATTCCTTCAAAACATTTTGAAACTGAATGTTTGCCTATTCAGTCTCAAAGAGTTGGCCTGCCAGCACTAATATTCTGTACATGTTGCTCAAAAATTGAGACAAATTCTGGAGAATCTGTTTCAAATTAGATGATTCTAAAAGTTCAGAAATTACCTACAATCTCTAATATTTAGTTAATCTGTTTGAGATTTTTTCTTTAACCTGTCCATGCCCAGAGAAGAGATTGGATGTTTTAAATGGGAAAAAGGGTATACAACTTTATTGAAAACATTAAATGGAGAGATACACCATGTTCATAAACTGGAAAATTCAATTTCATGTAGATGTCAGTTTCCCCCAGTTGATCCATAGATTCAGCTGGGTTCCATTCACAATCTCAAAGGGGTTTCTATTGGTGGAAACTGACAAGCTGACCCTAAAATTTATATGTAAGAGCAAGGGCCAAAAATAGATCTTAGGGGATCAGATACCAGGGTAGATAAAATGACCAGCGGGATGAAATAGAAAAATAAAGTGTGGTATGTTCAGAGGATCATTATACAGTAAGGAAAATGGTACCTTACAGAAGCACACAATTAATTTGGATAGATCTCAGAAACATAATATTGAGTGAAAAGACAAGTTACAGGAGAATAAACACAGTATGAGTCCATTTATATAAAATTCAAAAATATGCAAGACCAAAACAAAAAAGGGGGCTCTTTGGGACCCATATGGTTTAGGGACAGTGAGAATTTGAATGTTTATTTCTCCACTCTCTTTGTATCTTCTCATCCCACCCCCTACCCCACCTGTTGGTACAGAAGAGCTCTCACATCTATATACTTTTCATCCTTTTTCTATATAGTCATGGAACAGAAGTTTGGAGTCATAGGACCTAGTATTAAATCCTAAATCCTCAACTTTTTGAATATGTAATGTAAACCACAGTAATTTTTGATCTTTAGTGTGACATATATTCACAAACTAAGGATAATGCCATCCACCTCTGAATGGTACCATACAGATTACATCAAACCTGTATACATACCGCTTTGTGAGAAGTTGTTAAATCTTCAATTAACCTGTCTCTTCCTTGTTGCTTGCAAGCGACATCTGGACATTATTTTCAAGAACCATGCCCTTGACCTATTGGGGAATAGTGAACAATCTGGAGGTCATAAGTAATTCATCACACGTGTTTGGTTTTTAGTAAAACTGAATCTTCTGGATTTGCCCTCTTTATTGTGGGTCTCTTGGGAAGCAGATAATTATGCAATGTATCATTTAAAAGGTATCTGCTGCTGCTGCTGGTGTCACTTCAGTCGTGTTCGACTCTGTGCGACCCCACAGATGACAGCCCACCAGGCTCCCCCATCCCTGGGATTCTCCAGGCAAGAACACTGGAGTGGGTTGCCATTTCCTTTTCCAATGCATGAAAGTGAAAAGTGAAAGTGAAGTTGCTCAGTTGTGTCCGACTCTGAGCGACCCTACGGACTGCAGCCCACCAGGCTTCTCCACCCATGGGATTCTCCAGGCAAGAGTACTGGAGTGGGGTGCCAGTGCCTTCTCCGTTAAAAGGTATGTTTTCTCTTAAATGTTTCATTGTATAATGATGTCTTATTGTTGATCTACTCAGTTCATTTAGTCAGAGTAAATTAAAGTGGTTCTTATGGGGTGTGAGAAAAGCAAACCCTAATGGATTGAGATTTCCTTTTTCATTGATTATAGCTTAAACATAATTTTGAGGGGCTAAGAAGAGGAAAAGGCATAGAAGAAAAGAGGCAGTTTTGACACAGGAAGGCAGAGATGTAGCCACATTAACATTCATACACACACACACACACACACAGGTAGGAAGTTATAAAAATGCTCATAAAAATGAAAGGATTTTATTTTATTTTATTTTATTTTTATTAAATTTATTTATTTATTTAATTTTTTAAANAAAAAAAAAAAAAAACCACAAAAAAACTCCAGGGGTATATCATCCATAATCCCACAACTCAAAGACAGCTGCTGTTTACATTTTAGAGCATTTTTTCAAATAATAAAGGATTTTTATAAACACACAAGCATAATTGGAGCTCAGCATTTAAACACAAAGAACAAGTGTCTTGCAATAAGTCATGTAAGAATGTTTCACTTTCAACATCTTTTATCACTTCCCACAGAGAGCTTTTGGTCTCAGAACAAAATGGGTCTATCAAGGAAGAGCGTATTTAATTAGATTTTCTGGTGCCCACCTTAGAAAGGAGGAAAGGATGCCTGGTCCTATGAAAAAGTCAGGCTGCTCTTGCAAGGTCTCTAAGACTTATCTCTGTTTCCATGGCGTCCTTGTCTGTTGAAGTAGCAACTCAAAGACTCCTCTAGTGATAAAAGCTTGAGGAGATCAGGCCTCAGCACTCCTGTTGCATTCAAGCAGACCGCCCAGCCATTGCTAGATAGAGGGCAGCTGTGGGCACCGGGATCTCTTGCTCCAACACATGGACTGAGTCCATCTGCATGTATTTATTGCCTGTGTGCTCACTCACTGAGTCCAGCTCTTTGCGACCCCGATGACTGACTGTAGCCCGCCAGGCTCCTCTGTCCATGGAATTTTCCAGGCAAGAATACTGGAGTGGGTAGCATTCCCTCCTCCAGGGGATCTTCCTGACCCAGGGAATGAACCCAGGTCTCCCACATTGCAGGCAGATTCTCTGCGGTCTGAGCCACCAGGGAAACCCACTGCAAGTCTAAACTGAAGCCTAATTGTAATCCTTAGCTCCAAAGATGTTCCGACAAGACTAAAACCTGTGCTGCCAATCCCATTCCTTCCCAAGTCGGCGATTCTTCCCCTCACTCCCTCTCCCCAGTCAGCTGGGACTCCCATGATTCACTCTGTTTCCCTCCTAGGATTTTCACGGCATTGCTATGTGGTTCCCCATTGCCAGGCTCAGTCCACGGGCAGAGAAAGTAAGTTCCTGGTGATCAGTCACAGCCTCCAAAGATTTCTCTAGTTGTAACTTCCTGACAGCTAGCTCCTTTTTGCTGTCAGAGGTATGTGTGATGTTGATTATTATTTACTTGTCTCAGAACACAGATGTCAGAGAGGAATTCCCAGTGTAACTCGCCTCACACCTTAAGCCCTGATGGCTCTGAGCACTGTATTAGGATTTATGTCTAGAAGTACAGCACCCTCTGTATGAGCTTAGTTCCACAGAGAAACAGAACAAATGAGATATATAGGATGGGATTTATTATAGAACTGACTCATCCTTTCATGGAGCCTGAGCGGTCTCTCAACATCTGCAACAGCTCAGAAGAGCGGATGGTGTAGTTCCAGTCCAAGCCAAAGGGCTGGAGGGCCGGTAGTGTAAGTTGCGGTCTGAGTCCCAGTCCAAAGGCAGGACAAAGCTCAGAAACAACCAAGAAAAGAGAGCAAATTCTCCCTTAAGCCTTTTTTCTTCTATCCAAGGCTTCAGTGGACTGGATGGAAACCATTCACATTGGGAAAGCTAAGTGTTAGTCACTTAGTCGTGTCCAACTCTTTTCAACCCCATGGATTACAGCCCACCAGGCTCTTCTTTCCATGGGATTCTCGTGGCAAGAATACTGAAGTGGGTTGCCATTTTCTCCTCCAGGGGAACCTGGGTCTCCTGCATTGCAGGCAGATTCTTTACTCTCTGAGCCACCAGGGAAGCCCAATCTCCTTAACTCTACCTATTCAAATGTTAATCCAAAAACATCTTCACAAACACACACCAAATAATGTTTCATCAGGTTTCCCAGGGCTTTCTAGGTGGCTCAGTGGTAAAGAATCCACCTGCCAATGTAGGAAACACTGGTTCGATCCCTGGTCCAGGAAGATCTCACATGGAGCAACTAAGCCCATTCATCGTAACTACTGAGGCTATGCTCTAGCCCAGGAACTGCAATGCCGAGCCCAGGTGTCTCAACTACTGCGACTCGCACACCCTAGGGCCCATGCTCTGCAACAAGAGAAGCCGCTGCAATGAGAAGCCTGCGCACCAGAAACACACTGTAGCCACCACTCACTGCAACCGAAGAAAGGCCCGTCTAGCAACAAAGACCCAGCACAACCATCAGTCAATATGTATTTTTAAAAAGTCAGGTCTCCATGTACCCTGTGGCCCAGTCAAGCAGACACATAATATTAGTCATCACACCTTTCCCTCTCTTATTTCAGGGGCTGAAAAGCAAATTTTCCCACGACCATAATTACTAAATTTGGGTTCATCAACATGAGTATGATGCTCCCGGAACACACTTCCAGTGCTTAGCCTTGGAAATGAAGTAGCTTCAGGAGAAGGGGTTCTTTTGTTACCATTTTGCTGTTACTCCTCCAGAGGGCTTCCCGCCTGTGTCACCCACCCCACAACCTCACCCCTGCACCAGCTACAACTCGGGTTTGTCAGCCTGCCGTCAGGTTCCACCCCTGCAAGCACACTGGGTCCCTGCCTTATCTTTCACTGAAACAAATTCCGCAGCACACTGTAACAGTAGTTATACCCAGCTGACTTCTCCTGTGTACTGACCGTGCGCAACAGTTTACATATATTAGCATGTTCAGTCCTCACAGCGTCATGAGTGATGATGATTCCTGTTTTGTAGATGCAGTTTCTGAACTGCAAAAGAATTATGAGCTTACTCAAGGTCACACAGCTATTAAACAGTCATGACACAGTTTAAGTACGCACTCATCGACACCTAAGTCTGGGCTCACCATCATAACACACTGGGTTTCCTGACCCCTGCCTTTCCAAACCGCCCCACAAAAGCCTGAGTAACTGGCTCAAATGGAAATTTTCATCTCTGATTCAGCCTGGTAGTTCCGCATAGATCCAGACTCAGTGATCTTTTCCAAGCACTGGCATAAACAGAAGGACTGAAAATCCTATGTGACTTCCCTGTGAGCAATTAAGAGGCTGAATTCTGTCGCATGCTATTCACCCTTCACTATTCATCATCACAAACTTTCAGACACCCTGAAGGTCACGATTTGAAAACACAGCTATTTTAAGAGATGGCATTGTTCTCAAAAGCCACAGTAGGACCATTGCAGAATGATTTTAACTCAGATCTATATTCAGAGATGAATCCTTCTTTTGGCTCAAATGACGCAGGTTTGTTAGTCGGGATGTGAGTGGGAGGTGAGGAAATTAAAAAGGTGGGGGGCAAGTACCCATTCTTATCCATCTCCTGTTCACCTTTTGATAGTTGCTTGTTTCTCCTATACGTGGCAAGCTTACATTACTTGCTCTAGCCTGGCATCTCCATTTAATTTAATTTGTCATAGGAATATTTTGCAGTAAGGGCAAGCCTTTAAGGAAAATTGAAAAATGTAAGATACCTGCATAAGGAAATGTTTTTGCAAAAAGATGCAAGAATTTGTGGTGGGACTATATTAAAAGCACTCCCAGGACATCTCTGGTGATCTAGTGGTTAGGACCCCATGCTCTCAGTGCAGCGGCCAGGGTTCCATCCCCAGTCAGGGAACTAGATTCCTGCATGGTACAACTCAGAGCCCACATGCTGCAACTGAAAAGGCTGCATATTGCAAAGAAGATCCCGCATGCTGCAACTAAGACTCAAAAAAAAAAGGTAAAAGGTAAGTCGCTCAGTCATATCCGACTCTTTGCAACCCCATGGACTGTAGTCTACCAGGTTCCTCCGTCCGTGGGATTTTCCAGGCAAGAATACTGGAGTGGGCTGCCATTTCCTTCTCCAGGAGATCTTCCCAACCCAGGGATCGAACCCAGGTCTCCCGCATTGTAGGCAGACGCTTTACCATCTGAGCCACCAGGGAAGTCTAACTAAGATTCAGAGCAACCAAAAAAAAAAAAAAAAAAAAGTCCTCCCATCTTTCTCCAGAGAGGTTTACATTCAAATATTTCCTCTACTCCCATAACTAATCACCAGGGATGATCTGAAGACTTGGGACATCAAGATACAGGGGGAAAGCTACAACATATCTAAATGATGGATGATGTATTTCTGCCATAGATGGACTTACGGATCTTAACCGGCTAGTTCTCTGTACCTGCCTGCATGCTAAGTCACTTCAGTCATGTCCGACTCTTTGCGACCTCATGGACTGTCGCCCACCAGGCTTCTCTGTCCATGGGGTTCTCCAGGCAAGAACACTAGAGTGCTGTTTCCTCCTCCAGGGGATCTTCCCAAGCCAGGGATCGAACCTGCGCCTCTTATGTCTCCTGCGTTGGCAGGCGGGTTCTTTACCACTAGCGCCAGCTGGGAAGCCCAGTTCTCTGTCATAATATCATATATTTACCCTCTTGCCCTTCGGAGGAGCATACTCTTCCACCTCAGACTTTTGGGTTTGCTTATGTGACTTATTTAACCAATCGGTTTTCAGCAGATGTATCATGACCAAGGGCTTGTCTTTTACCAGCATAGTTCACATGGCATGGTGATCCATGACACTCGTTACCCCTTGATCGCCAGCATTAATTCTGCTGGTCTGACCGGCTAGGTGAGCGTCCCTTTCTTCCCTTCCCACTACCCCTGAAGCTGCACGCTCAGTCTAAGAGGACGACCTCCCCCGTAGAGAAAGACCTGTCTTCCATCAGGGGTCCAGGAACAGCTGTGCCTCCCCACCCCTGCTAGAACCTCCAAAAACTCCGGAAATGATTACTTCGTTTCAAATGTAACTCTTCCTTTTACCATTTCCCTTCCCCTCATACTTATTTATGTCTCTTGCTTTTTTTATTTTCTCTAGTCTGATCTTTCTTTAGAGGGTTTTACTCAGGAACTACTCACTCCAAAAGGTGAAGATGTCTAGTTTCAGACCTCAGCCTTTCGTGTGTGTAGGAGACACTTGGCCTCAGGCCCTTAGAGATCGTTCGCTAATAGTCTCAAAGGATTGTTTTGTTTAATACTCTAGAAAATGTCCCCAAAGTCTGTCATTTAAGCAGTAATGTGGACGACAAGATATTTTTAATTAAAAGCGTACTATTTGAAGCCAGCCTTTGGCCTCCTGTTCCTCATGAAGGTCCCTGAATTCCAGCAGCCGTCACTAGGATAAGAATTTCTCCTTGTGTCCACAGGATGGCAGTATAGGTCAATAGTAAACCTCACTACACAGACCACAATCCGACAGTGGGGTTTTGTTCAGAATTGGCACTCAACTCTCCTTTTCCCCATATGCCCATGGCCTCTTGCAACCCCAGCTCTAAACATTTCTCACTTCCCTTTTTTTCCGATTTAAACAAAGGCAGCCCCTTCAGTTCACAAAGGACATTTATGAATGAAGATCCATACAATACCCCAGCTTCATTATAAAAGCCCCCCAGACACAGAAGGCCAGAGTCCAGCTGCCCGCAAAACCACAGGCAACTAAGCCTTAGTTTGGGGCTGCTGAGAAGTTGTTTATAAATAGCAGTGGTCAGTTGCACATTGTCAGCAACCTGAGCTAATCGCTGCTAATCAATAAAGTCATTGAAGTGTAATAGCCTCATTGGCAGTAGATGGGCTCAGGTCCAGCCTGTGAGGGCATTCTCTTCGTGAACAGTCAGATGGTAATTATTTAATCAGAGCAGCATGGCCTCTTACAGACCAAGTGTGGAGAAATGTTTCCAAAGCCACGTTTGAGACATCTTTCCTCTGCTCCAGAGAAAAGGAAGGGGGCAAACAAAGTCTTCTTGATTTGAGAAATATTGGGCGCTGCTTCCAGACGTTAAATTAGAAACAAGGAACAAGGATATTCCTTGAACAAATAATTAAAATAGCATTCATTCTATTCTACATGAGCAGGTAATTTTCAAAATGCCCCCCTGCCTTTTATCCCTTTAAATAGTATGACCATCTTCTAAGGCACACACAGGTCAGGCATGACATTCATTGGAGAAAACCACTCTATACGTTAAACTTCTTCAATGCTCATAGTAACAATGCTTTCAAAATTGAGAATTAACCAAGAGAACAGTAGGATACACCTAGGAATTTGTCCTTTAAAAGTCTTTTTTTTGCACTGTTCCCTGTAGCAGAGACATCTTCTTTGGTAATATTCTCTTTCCTTTAGTCCTTTTTTAAAAATAGTATTATGCATTATTGAAAAGCCAATGCCACCTCTTGCCCTTCTTTATCTTCTACGGTGCTTAGCATGGGTTTAGGACAGGACTTCTTCTCCAAATACACACTGTTTAACTCTTTGCCTAATGGATATAGCATGAGAATTAATTCCTGGAGATCTTCACCTGGCTAAGAAGTAGAGACCTAACATTTTTGAGTTTAAAACTTTATCAAGCCCAAAGTAAATACAAGTACTCTGCAAAATCACCACCCAAACTTCTTCAACAAAATCCTAAAAAAAAAAAAAAAATTCTTGGAATCTCCTAAGATTAATATGCAAAAATCTAGAAATGAAGATTAAAAAAAGGTCATGTTTAACTTAAACGTTAGCCTTTCTTTCAGGAAATAAAGGAAAATCATGATATTACATGATAGATGCAATTTTCCTAATATTACTTTCCAAATCTCAAATGTGTGTGTATGTAGGCCTCAGGAAAATGATGTATTTTTGAATGCAACTGGAGAGGTTTAACAAAGAAAACCTTTTCTGTCTCTATGGGGGGAAATCGGCTTTAGACTGTTAGCAAACACATCTAAAAGTTCAATGAACTTCAGTTGGTTGCTATGCCAACCAGCAGAAGACCTGTCCAGATATGAATTGATCACACAAATAAAAATCTCCCCAAAGATGATGCTTGTTTGGCTTAAGGGCATAGTCTTTGTAACAACCCTTGAAAAATCAGAGGTCTGTCCGTTTGGAGAATTTATTTCGACCACTATCCAAATTTCCTCAGTGTATTATAAAATACTTTGATTTTTTTCATAGAAAATTGAGCATTTACTTCCAAGAGAGAAATACCCTTTTTCTCTTCATTCCCCAAGTGTAAAAGTGGCAAATACAGAGAAAGTAACATATATGGTGGTTCCTGACTATGAGAAAGAAAGAATAATTAGAACTAAAACAGTAAATCTTTGGAAATGCTTTTGATTCCATTTTCACCTTCTGATATGAAGTTGGGCAATTTATCTTCATTTTTTAGCATCATGCCTCCCACATCCTGCCATGAATAGGGTCTCTAAAAGATGCAAAAAAGCCTTTTTGAAGAATCATTTTGTAGTGTCTACTTTGACGTTTTGTGACCTCCATATCCAAGAAGTGAACAAATTTGAGGCTAAACAAATAGGCAACATGGGTAACATGGTAGTTGACACCAACCTCTAAGGGGTTGGAGGAGAAAACAATAAGGTAATCATTCTTTTCATATATATCCCATTATTATCCTTTTGGAAACTGAACTGGATGACTTTCTATTGTTAGATCTCTCTTTAGGCACCTAAAGAATAGAAGACAGTGATCAAAACATTTGGAAATTGTTGTTCAGTAGCTAAGTCATATCCAACTCTTCGTGACCCCATGGACTGCTGCACGCCAGGCTCCTTTATCCCCACTATCTCCTGGAGTTTGCTCAATCTCAGGTCCATTGAGTCAGTGATGCCATCCAACCATTTCATCCTCTGTTGCCCCCTTCTCCGTTTGTCCTCAATCTTTCCTAGCATCAGGGGCTTTTCCAATGTGTCAGCTCTTTGTGTCAAAAAGTACTGGATTTTCAGCTTCAGTCCTTTCAATGAATATTCAGGGTTGATTTCTTTTAGTATTGACTTGTTTGATTTCCTTGCTGTCCAAGGGACTCTCAAGAGTCTTTTCCAGCACCACAGTTTGAAAACATCCATTTTTCAGCCTTTATAACATGTTTTATGTGTATTGTGAATATACAACTTTAATACATGCCTAGCAACACAACGGAGAAGGTGATGGCAACCCACTCCAGTGTTCTTGCCTGGAGAATCCCAGGGACAGTGGAGCCTGGTGGGCTGCCGTCTATGGGGTCACACAGAGTCAGACATGACTGAAGTGACTTAGCAGCAGCAGCAGCAGCACAAATCCATAAAGGAGTCATCAAGCATTTATTAATATTAGTATGTTTTGTACAATATGACCTTGGCCCACTCATAATATTCTTACTTTAATTCCTCATGCCTATATTTGTTCAAAATTTGACCTTTTAGGTTTTATTTCCCATTGCTATCTGTATAGTCACCTCTGAAATACACACAGAAATTTGTATTCTCTGGTGTATCATCTGTAGGACTTATTCTGTAAGGAGTATAGTTTTTACCTCTGGATCATCCCCTTTACTCCTAATTTCTGGATTTTCACTTCATGTTAGGTAATTTTGTCCTTAGCCTCTCCAAGAAAGCCTTGGATTCCCCAACAAAGGGACCCAACAAGGTATAGAATGGATATTGTGGATATTAATGATTTTAGATTAGGGTTTTAATAGTTCAGATTAAGGAACAGGTCTTTGACAAAGGGTATCTGTAATATTAATTCCTGGGAAACGTGAAATATGCTCAGTGAAATTCACATTGTGTGTGAAAATAAGAAAATGACAAGCCAAAAAGTAAACATGTGTTTCTTAGTGGGGAAGTTCAGTCTATGTGCCCTTGGTTTTCAAAGTGGGTCATATCTCCAAAACAAAAATCTTGGGACTATTCACCTTGTGTTTCAGTCCCACAGGAAGTAATACTATTCCCAGGTGGTGTTAGTGGTAAAGAATCCGTACGTCAATGCAGGAGACATAAGAGACAAGAGTTCGATCCCTGGGTTGGTAAGATCCCCTGGAGGAAGGCATGGCAACCCACTCCGGTATTCTTGCCTGGAGAACCTCATGGTTAGAGAAGCCTGGTGGGCTACAGTCCATAGATTTGCAAAGAGTCACTGAAGCGACTTACCATACACACACGTAGCCTGAAATGAATAAATCCTAGATTTACACCCCAATGCAATTCCAGCACTCAGAGATACAGAACCTTCTACCTTTCTGCTTTTGAGTAATGATTTAGATTCATGAACTCATTTGGAAAGAAAAAAGGAGAAATAGCTCTCATATAAATATTCACACAGTTGCATATTCCCATAGGAAGCTTCCAATAAAGCCTGTGACTTAGGAAATCTTCAAGTCAATAACAATGTCTAACCTGTTTTCTCTCTCTGCTCTGTAGTAAACCAACAGTGGGCTGTTGAAAGAGAGAAATCTTGAGTTAAAAGGTATGGTTTGAAAGCGTTCCTAAATAAACATAGTTGTGGAAGGGTTGGTGGGACGGGTGGTGGTGAGCTGTTGGCAGTGGCAGAATCTGGGGCGATGGTGATCTTGGTCATAACTTCTGAAAGTGCTAAAGAAACCAGCTGTGCTGAGCATACTCCGTAAGCAGTATTGATGTTTTACCCCCTTCCTATTATCTCATGGATCAGAACAGTGAAACCAAATTTATAAGCAGGTGTTATCCTTACAAGAAAAACACCCTCTTCTATTCACAATTCTCCCCCACCCCCATCCAATGGAAAACAGTAGTGAAGTGCAAAGCACGTATTTTTTAGGAAATGGTATTTGAGTCTAGGATGAAACAACTAGAGAGAGAAGTCTGGATGATAAACAAAACTTTCTAAGAGCCGTGTAACTGGAAACCATCAAGAGGGCATTAAAGAGACAGCAGTCTTATTAACGGCTACTTTGGTCTTCAAACTGCTCTCTGATGGTTTAGGGGTTTGTTTGAGGCTGTTCCTGTATCTCCTGTGGCAATTTGTCGGGGGTGAGGAAGAACAGGTGAGCTATTGTTTCTCAAACTTCATTTTAATCAGAGCAGCTTTATTTTTATCTGTTTTGTATATTGGGATTCTGTGAAGGACTATAATAGGAAAGAACTTTGTATTCTAAATTAATCACTAAAGGGATGTAGCCTATATGCTACAGTATGCACAGTGGCCCATTTTTGGGAAACCTGCCTCCCAAGTAATGAACGTTAAGCTAAAGTACCTTTGTTTAACTTACAGGAAACGTCCTGATCAGGCCCATCTGTAAATGGCTGCGGGAAGGAAGACATGAACACATACCCTTCGAAGTCTGGCTGGAACCAGAACCTTACCTCCTCCCCTTTTAGTATAAAAAGCCTACATCATAACTCAGAGATGATGGTTCTTTGGGATTCTGATCCACCATTTTCTTGATCTGCTGGCTTTCCAAATAAAGTCACTATTCCTTGCCCCAGTAACTTGTCTCTTGATTTATCAGCCTGTCGTGGAGCCAGCAGTTCAAACTTGGACTCCATAATAGGATCTCATTTAAGGAATCGGGTCTTTAAAAAAATAGAGGAATTGCCAATGATAAAACCCTGTTGCACATGGCAGCCCGGCAGGGTGGGGGAGGCTCAGAGAGAATGTTTGTGTCTTCTGTGTAGGTCAGTGAAAAGATAAAGGGTAAACCTCTGTGCCTCAATTCCCCACATCAGTAGTTCATGAAGTACCGTGCCTCAGTCAACAATATCAGTATCTCTTGGGAACTGGTTATAAACACAATTTATTGAACCCTACCCAGACCTACCTGATACAGAAATTCTAGAAATCAGCATTTTAACAGGTCTTCAATTGTTTCTGATGCACACTCTTTGAGATCAACTGCCACAGAGCCTAATTAATTTACCAAATAAAAGAAGTAAGGTAAAATTATGAGAAAGTAGCTGTTAGTGCAGTTTCTAAGGAAAATCTCTTCCAAGTATTTCAAATCAGTCCCATCCAGTCCAAACCCTTGTAGAGAGGATTGTTTTTCAGTTTCAGGGATAGGAAAATGCCTCCAGTCCTTCTATTCCTCCAGCCCTATAAATATCAGTCAAAATAAAGCACTGTCCTTACAACTTAGAGCCATTAAATATTCCCTTGACAGCCCAATCTCAGCCCAAAAATGTTTACTTGAAAATATGTAGAGTTAGGTAGGAGTCAATAATAAAGCAACCAACAGATTCTAATGCCTACTGGAGAGACACAGACTTGTACTGATATTTTATGGACTCACTTTTTAAGATAACTATTGTTGATAAATTCCACTCCATCTGGGTTATGAGATGATGCACAACACACCTTGGAACAGTGCTGGAGGAAGCTCTAGTCGAACGGACTAGTGTAGTGTTGAGAGGATGGCCACTGTCTTCCTAGAACCAGGACATGTGCATAAGAGTTGCCCTCCTGGAATGCTGAGACCTCTAAGTGAGATTGTTTCGAGAGATGGATTCCATTGGAGATGCATACGGACTTTTCCTCGGGTGGGAACCTAGCTCTTCTCAATGTTTCAGTGCTGTGATGTTACACCACTAGATGGCTCCAGAGTGTCTCTAGCCTGTGTTTGAAAGGCCAGGGCTGTGATAATTGGCATTTATTTTGTGAGCCATCCCCAGCCATCTTCATCCACTGTTGACTCCCACTCGACCGAAAGTGATGTCTCCTTTTCTCCCTCTGTCTTCCAAGAGTAGCCCAACGGTGGCGTCTGGAAGCGGGCGGGGGC